>ML286730.1:0-13388 GCA_005239495.1 Nicotiana undulata
CCTCAATCTCCTTGTGTATCATATCGTGGAAGATAGTGGTCATAACTCTCATATAGGTGGCCCCATCGTTCTTTAGGCCGAACGGCATCATCTTATAACAATATACTCCCCACGGCGTAATGAAAGTCGTTTTCTCAACGACTTCCTCATCCATCCAGATCTGATGGTAACCAGCGAAGCAATCTACGAATGACTATAGTTCATGCTTGGCGCAATTGTCGATCAAGATGTGTATGTTTGGAAAAGGGAAGTCATCTTTTGAACTGGCCCGGTTGAGATCCCGGTAGTCGACACAGACTCTAACCTTCCTGTCTTTCTTTGGCACCGGCACGATGTTGGCTAACCACGTCGGATACTCGACTACCCTGAGAACCTTGGCATTGATTTGCTTGGTGACTTCTTCCTTAATTTTCAAACTCATGTTAGGCTTGAACTTTCTGAGCTTTTGCTTGACCGGTGGACATATTGGATCAGTTGGTAATTTGTGAGCAACAATGGATGTACTCAGACCAGTCATGTCATCGTACGGCCATGCAAATATGCCCTCATATGCTTTCAAAAATTCTGTGTATTCCTCCTTTTCTGACGGTGACAAATGAACGTGATGCGAGTTTCCTTGATATTTTCTGAATCTCCCAAGTTGACAACTTCGGTCTCTTCCAGGTTGGACTTAGGTATGTTCTCAAAATTCTCGACTTCTTTGATGATCTCATCAGGTATATCGTCTTCTTCTGAATCAATGTCTGTTTGTTGCGTTGTCTCGTTGCATGTCACAATCATTGGTTCATCAAGACAAGTAATATTAATACTGTATAGATAAAGTAATGAGAGAAAACAATAGTAATAAATATTGATTCATAAAAACTTAAAAGTCCTTTTGATAAATTGAATATATGTTTTGAACATTGAAGCTCTTATTGCAGAAATGAAAATGCGAAAAGGGAAACCACTTAATGAAAGACAATGAATAATGCTTGTTTAGCCCTGCTACCCCGAGGCTCGTCGGGCTCTGGCTATTTTGATGGTCCAGTTCTTGAGATACGTTCATCTGCTTACGGCCTGGATGGAAGGGTTTTCCTCCCCCTCCTCCTCGAGAATGACACAACAATCCATGTCATCGTCTTCCAAGAATAGGTTCCTCAATGCTGCAAGTGCCTCTTCTTCCTCTAACCTATAGATAATGCCGGCTTGCTGAAAGGTCTGCTCTAGATGCAGTATCGGCTGACCTAGTGGGTAATAAGGCGCGCGCCATGGCATCGACAATCTTTTGAATTCTTTCAAGGTATATTCGTATCCCAAACCGAAGGTGGTGCCATGTTTCTTGATCTTTATGGGTTTGGAGATCCCTTGGAGGTTCTTGCCGAGCCCTTTAACCGGCTCACATCCTCTCCAGTTCATCATGCTCGCAATCTTTCTATCCTATCATTTGTCTTTGTCTATGGCATTGACCCGTTCGATGTGGTGGTATGTTTCTCCACCAAGCTTCCTTCTTCCTTCAACTACTGGAATAGTCTGGCGATTGTAAATATGATTGCTCTCATCTCCATGGATGATTACCTCTTGGTGGTTCCATTCAAACTTCACCGCTTGATGCAGCGTGGATGCCCCAGCCCCAGCAACATGTATCCATGGTCGTCCTAATAGAAGGTTGTAGGAAGCCGATATGTCTAACACTTGGAAATCCATCTCAAACCATGTAGGCCCCTTTTGCAAGCAAAGGCTGATTTCGCCGATGGTGGACCTCTGCGAACCATCAAAAGCCTTCACGTTCACCGAACCTTCCCTTATCTCGTGTATCCCTTTGCCCAATTTCTTGAGCGTTGTTAACAGACAAATATTGAGACTGGATCCTCCATCAATTAGAATCCTGGTGATGAAATAGTCTCACATTGCACAGTGATGTACAATGCCTTGTTGTGACCCAGCCCCTCAGGTGGCAGCTCATCTTCGTGAAAGGTGATCTTATGGCTCTCCAACACTTGGCCTACCATATTGGCCATTTCCCCACTAGTGATATTGTTTTGCACATACGCTTCATTCAACACTTTCAACAAAGCATTTCTGTGTGCCTCTGAATTTTGCAGCAAGGAAAGAATAAATATCTGAGCCGGGGTCTTGTTCAGCTGGTCAATGACAGAATACTCCTTGGCCTGTACCTTCCTCCAAAGGTCGTCTGGACCTGTCTCAATAATGGGTGGCCTGTTGGAAGCCTGTTAGCTTGATTAAGCCAAATGCTCAGGCGTATAGACTTTACCAGTTCTTGTCATACCCTGTGCTGCAGTAGCTTCTTCAGTCTTGACTTTGCCATTCCTTCTTGCCTCAGCCACATAATCCCATGGTACAACATTTGTATAGAAGGGTGGCGTGGTTGATATCGCCACCGTAATTGGTGCAGCTACCCTCACTTCGAACGGAACATGTGCCTTAGCAGGTGGCAGAACTAAAACCTCAAATGGTGCGGGCGCATTTGCCGGTGGCATGACTTCGACCTCAATTGGTGCAAGTGCCTTTGCAGGTGGTGCTGCTTCAAACTCAAGAGGTACAAACATATCTACCTCAGCATTCTCAAACGCCTAAATCAGGACTATGATTGGGTTGAGAGTAGCCGCTGGCTTCTTTGGATCATCACCTTCTATGATCAGCCCAATCGACCCCTCGGGGTCCCAATATTCTTCTATGTCAATCATGTGGATACCTCTACCCTTATGGCCTGGGAGTGGATTGCTGTGGACGTTGGGAGCGGATTCCTTTGCTACAATGATCTTGTTGTCAGTCAAGGACGGTATCTTATCCTTCAAAGAGCGGCATTCATCGATCGTGTGTCCTTTCATGCCGGAGTCGTATGCACAAGACTTGTTTGGGTTGACCCACTGGGAAGGATTCTCGGGGGTTACGGAAGGGATGGGGGTAACTGATAGTGGGATGGTTGAGAGTTATACAACTGGTCGATAGGTTCAGAAAGGGCGATGTATTGTTTAGGAGGTCTGTGGTCAAAGTTAGGCCGAGGTCTAGAGAAATTTTGGCGGCAGGGGGTGACTTAGTGGGATGGTTGAGAGTTATAGGTATGGTAGACAAGAGCATGTTGGGAGTATCTGTGTGAGGTAGGTTGATATGTAGGTTGTGGAGGTGATTGATATGTTGGTGGAGGTGCTTGGTATGAGGGTGAGGGTGCTTGGTAGTTTTGGGTTGGTTGATATGTAAGTAGAGGTGTTTGGTAGGTTTGGTATTTAAGTGGCGATTTGGTTCTCTGTGCAACCATCACGGCTCCCACATCCCTTTTCTTGGACACACCACTGTACTGTAGGGCCTTGTTTGTGGCTTGCAAAGCCTCAAAGTTAGTGACCATACCACTTCTGATTCCTTCTTCGATCCTCTCACCCAGTTTGATAATATCGGAGAACTTGTGGTTCTCAATTATCATCAACCGCTCATAATATTGTGGATCTTGAGCCGGGCAAAGAACTTATTCATTTGTTCCTCGTTTAAGGCAGGCCTGACCTTAGCAGCTTTGGATCTCCAGCGAGTAGCATACTCGCAAAATATTTTTGTGGGCTTCTTCTTCAGATTCTGGATGTAGAACACATCTGGTGCGTTCTCTGTATTAAACCTGAACCTATCCATGAAGTCGGACGCCATGCTTACCCAATTTGACCACTTCCTGGGGTCATGGCTGATGTACCAAGATAGTTCATCTCCTGTCAAGCTCCTCATGAACAGCTTCATGCGAATCTTTTCGTCTTTCCCTACTCCAACCAGCTGTTCACAGTAGGTCCTTAGATGGACCCTTGGATCACCTGTACTATCAAACACTTCAAACTTAGGAGGTTTGTACCCCTCGGGCAGTTCGACATCGGGTTGTATGCAGAGATCTTCATAGTTCAGCCCCTCGACTCCTTTGCTTCCCTCAACGCCTTGAACACGGTTGGTCAGCTTCTTAAGTTCCTCATCCAAATTCCTGATAAGTAAATCCTTCTCGCCAGACTCAGGTGTGTATGGGATAGGTTGGGTGGAGTGTGACATTGTTTCCACGTAGATGGGGTTGTTGTGATGGCCTGGTGCATGGGTGTAGAGGTGGTCATTTGTGGAATTCTGAGGTTCTGGGATGAGGAGTGGAGTATTACTTGGAGTATGGAAAGTATTGCATTGTGTTGGAAGGGCTTGATTCTTTGGTGGAGTGATGTGATGATGAGCTGCAAGATGATTTTGCTGCTTTGGGATGTTTTGAGGAGGTGTAGGATTCTGGATGTTAGGGAGGTTGACGTCTGGGATGCTGAGGGTGAATGATAGGTTTGCTAGATTTCGAACTTGATCAAGCTCTTCTTGGAATTTCAACAACTTCTGTTCTAGCTGCGACATAGTCTCATTCTGGACCCGAATACCCTGGCCGTCAGTGGCCTCTACCTGTTCAACTGTGTTTTCTTTCCTGATGTTGCCTGAATCTTCCATTTTCTTTTTGCCTTTGGGAGGACTAGGAGGAGGAGAGGGTGGAGGGCCCCTGGATCTCGTGAGATAGGATGATGATGCCAGAGTGCATGAACCAACCTTTGGGGAGGAGAATAATAATAAAAACAAAACAAAAACAAAAGGTGACCAAGTCAATGAGGATTATGAAAAGTATTTGCAGTATTTAAACACATAGTGCGAGAATGTAAATCGTGTCCTAATTTGGGAACCTCATTGTGCCCGAGGTAGGCCTAGCGACAAATTAATTTGGAGAATTTAAATGCTAAAATGCCTTATCTCATTTAAGAATAGACGAATCCAACGACACTAAATAAGCAAGAAATAAAATCACTAATGGCCATTGGCCTTATTACATTGATAAAGCAGAAAAAAGAAATCCTATCTACTTGGTCCCAGAAGGACCTTCCCTAGACTCGGCATCCTTGATTCCTTGAAACAGGTTCCCCAGCTCGCGAAGTCCTAGTAGTAGGTATGAACTGGCTAGATGTCCACCTTCGTTCCCTTCAGCCTTTTGACAATCTTCAACCTTCTTGATGAACTTACCCTCCAGCTCGACTATGCCTCGTTCCAAATATCCCATTTTTTTATTGGTACTGACGGCCATATCTTGCCATTCCTCAATCAACTTCTTGTTGGACTCGTGTATCTCACGGTGCTCATTCTCGCATTCACGGATCCTCTTGCGCAGCTGATTGTACTTGACCTGAGCTTCGGCCTTTTCATCTATGATCCTGTGACCTCGGATGAACCCTGGCTTGCCTAGACCATCCCAGTTGTCTTCCAACCAACCCGAATAGAAAGGTGTACAACCTGCGTGATATCGGTCTGGTTCAATTGTATCTTTCTCCATTATGATCTTACTGTGCCACATGTGTTAGGCTTGGCACTTGTGAGGACTATCATCATTTTGAAAGTCAGCTCGGAAATGGCTCATCTTGTCGACCCTTGGTATGACTTGCATCCTGCCTGCTTGTCTCAGAACACGGAGAGGGACGTAAAGATATGTTCCTCTTAGACCAATCAATATCAAGAATGGTGCATTTCTGGACCGGACGATGAATTCTTCCGTTGGAAACCACTCGAACATCCATTGGACTTGCTCTTCAGTAAGATTATCGAAGAATTCAACCCAATCTTTGGCATTCTCAGGCTGAGCAAACATGTCAGGGATGTAAGTCATTCGCTTTGGATGGTGGAAAGCGATGTGGTCATCCCATTCCCTTCGCTGAAACTCTTGTCGGTACTAACCTTTTGGAGATGTTCTAAGAGCCATAGTTGTAGTAATAAGTTGCAACCCTCGAAGTGCTTTGATCCTCTTTGGCATTGTTCTAAGGCTCGATAAATGTCTGAGACGATCATAGGGACGATGATGAAAGTCTGACCACCAATTCCCTCCATTAGTGTCTTGGTTACCATAGCCAACCTAGTGTGAATGCTTTCTTTCTTTGTCGGAAATACTATCAACCCTAGGAAGCAAACAATGAAGACGAACACCCTACGATGAATGTGTCCCAAAGATGTAATGGAGAATTCATCGTGGAAGGTACGGTATGATTTGTTGTGGCCGTACCTTTCATACAAGTAGTCAAAAGGGATGTACGACTCTTTCAGACACCCTAACTCTGTGTTCTTCTTTAATCCCATACTTTTCAGGAAACCCTTGCCTGTGCCGTTTTCAGGCATTAGCAAACCAGGAGTCTCCCAAACTAAACCGGCCAGTCCTCCTATTTCTTCTAGCAACAGTGTCATTTCGATATCCCCAAAACGGAAGACAACCCTTTCACAATCCCAGAACAAGGTGGCAGCCTCTATCATCATATTGTTAGGCTGGATGTCCAGGAGGGACAGTAGATTACCCAGGTATTTCTTGACGATTGTTTTGTCACTAGAATGCAGGTCTTCCCACCAGTTCAGAAGTTTTGGGTGGATGTTGGTGACCATGCCGAATTTGGGGACTTCGTGCCTCATATTTCTGCAAGGCAAACAGGATTAGACCCTTACCCCCACCAGACTCGACTATTTAACATCAATGATTAGCATGTAAGCATTTAGTTCTCCAAATAAATGCACAGAACGTGATGATGTCCGTTGGGATTTACGGAAACCCGGTGGGCTTCGGACAAGGCTATCTTAAAGGCTATTGTGCGGACAACACATTAGCCTGGCTAGGTTTGACCATGATGCATGCAGTAGTATAACGGAGTAAGGTTTCTATGGGGTTTTAGACTGGTACCCTTGAGCGAACAACTCAAAGGGGGAAAGGCATGGAACCGTCGACTGCACCGCTGATCGACTAGTTATACCGCAAATAAGTCTTTCCGAATTTAGGGGTGATAAAATAGGAAGGGCGCAACCACTCATCAAGCGTTGCTATAGGATTTGTTTTGGCACGAGTGGAGTATGATGTCGAATCATGATTATGCAATAAGTAGTAAAACATTTAGTCATGTATTTGCACGTTATGAAAGCAGTAAATACAACAGTTATAATTTAAAACGCGGTTACAAAGGAAAGAAATAGAAAACAAGTCAGTTTGTTTTTTTTTGAAGAAAATTAAATGCTTGAAAGAAATAGACAAGTAATTGCACATAAGGGGAAAAAGGGAAGAGGTACAAATTCACAAAGCAGTTTGAAAATGGTAAAAGCCTAAAATCCCCAGCAGAGTCGCCATGCTCGCGCCCCCTTTTTCCAAATCCTTACGGGGTCGGTCAAGGGTTTTTGACATTGTTGGGACAACTCGTTTCCTTTTGGGAAGGGGTTTGCGAGTTTCGAAGAGTCGCCACCTAACGAGTTTAAGGTGCATTAGGGCACCTATTTAGGTTCATTTTTACAACAAGTTTTTGATAACCAGAGATAGGGTAAGGGCTTGAAGTTATCCTAAGGGGAAGGTGTTAGGCACCCCTCAGAATCTATAATTGTGGTTCCCGGCCAAACAACTTTTGTGAATTTGTACAAGTAGCAAATAGGCAATTAATGTTTAAGAAAAATAGGTAGTTTTGAAAGACTCGTAGTATAAGCACACATGTGTTACTAGGTTGGAAAATAGTTAATAGCTAAGCAAAAGCTTTTTAAAGAATTATAATCTAAACATGCGTTTGGGATAGGGGATGTCCTAGGTTTATTTGTAATATGGATCACATCAATGCAATACCCGGTATGTCACTCCTCAAAGAGGGGATACACGTGGTATTAACGCATCGGTCATCATATCCATATCTACCCTTCCCGCCCCGTAAAGGTAATTAAAAAATGAGTGTTGGTCTACGACCTCTATTGCGTGCTGTTACCCGTCCCTTCCTAATAGTCCCGGAGGATCTTAGGACTTCTATACTATGCGGGAGGTTCTAGGCATACCCTTAGGTTCAAAGGAAAAATACTAATACGACATATAAAAACAAATAGGACTGCAATTAAGGGAAAGCACAGAAAGCAGATATAAGGCTCATATATACCTCCACAAGTAATGCACATAGACAACACGACTCATACACATATAAGGTCCATATTTAGTTTTAGAATCCTAAGTCATGGTATCTAGGTGAGTGTTAGAACACATGAGATGCATAGATTTATTTTATGAACTCAGAAGCAGGGACCCTAGTAGTTTGCCTACTGATCTTAAGCTATGTTAACCATTAAACAAGCATAGGGAGGTAGTTTCCAGTTTTAACAACTTTAATCACCTAAGGCTTGCCAAGGCGTGGGACAATGCTCAATAGTTACCAGGATTATTAAAGAAACTGTTACAAGTTGTTTTGCCTAAACATGTTGTTTTTAGGCGTTGCAAAAAATACAGAGTTATCACCAGTTGTTTGAAAACATGGTGAAACTATTTTTAGGCCTTTTCATGCGTCAGTAATTAAACTAGGTGTAAAATGAGACCCTAAAACATGATATCTAATATGCACATATAGAGATGCAGAATGACTTGTATGCAGAATTCCTAGGCAGGATTTCTAAGTGTACACAACATGATTACAGAGCTTCCCAAGGCAGGATTTCTAGATGCACCACAGTATTACAACATTATTAGACCTGATTAACATGAGTAGCAAATTTATATTAACTTTTATCCTAGAACAGGATTTTCTAAGTGATAAACGATAGTACCAAAAAATGAGATGCTGAAACAGTACACATGGGACCTAAGTGCAATGATATCTAATGCATGATATGTTTTGCATACATTAGTCCTAAACATGAGTTCTATTGTGCATACAGGGAATGTAAACCTAGAAGCATGGTATCTACTCTTTAATAACTATAACATGCATATTACCCCTTCCCTTTTCACTATCCATCCCCAGAGTTGTTTACAATAATTATTACAAACCATTTGCACAAATTACATAATTGAAATGATAAAAGAAGAAGTTATACTATAAGGAGCCTACTGATAGGCCCAGAATCTCCAGAATGCCTCAAATGCCATTGGTTCACAGCCTTTCACATGATCCAGGTGTGTCAGAGTTCCCTAAGGATCTCAAGGGATCCCGGGCAATGCTCACACCCAGATTCATAATCAAACTTGAGTAAGTGCAGTGTAGAAGGGCCAAATTTAATGTGTCAGAGTTCAGAGGGAGCTCATAGGGGTCCCAAAGCAGTCACACATTAAAGGGGTAGAACCTAGACTTCTAAGAGTATATGTGAGAGTGCTTGACATAGTTTTGAAAGAATTGAGTTGAAAACAGTTTGAAAATGATAAGTCTGAAATCAGTTTTTGAAGGAACAACAAAAGAGTCTACTCTTAGTGAAAATAGTTTGGAAAGAAAGGGAGTAGAACAATCTCAGAACCAGAACAACACACATAGTTCTGGGAAACAAACACAAACAGGGAATAAGGGATTGGGGACAAGTAGACTGCTCAATGAAGACAGATTTGCATACAAATTAACACCAGGGAAGTATTAAGGTATCACATACTTATACAAAACTCAGATATTCACAACAATAGTCTATCACAAAGTGTTCATGCCAGGAACTTAGCAGATTCAGATTGAAGGGTGTCAAACAGAGTTACACATTAGGTTTAGGGGAAAGGGTTCAGGATTACATAGCCAACAAATGACATAAAGACATGCTTATAGTGTACTGGGGTCAGGGGGTAAGGCAAAATTGTAACGAAACATGTAAGAAAGCAGTAGACATGCTGCACTAAAGGGGAAAAGGGTAATCACATTGGTGAACTAGTAAATAGGCATTCTAATTGCAAGGTAAACATTAGAACCATAAGTAGAAGCATAATAGAAATAAAAGGAAGTTCAATACAAATAGAAACATATTGTTTTGGATGCTATAAACTTAAACTGAAAACATACTAGTTGAATGAAAGAATGAGTGCAGATGAAGAGCAGTAAAGTGAAGAGAATTAGAGCAGTAGTGTGTTGATCAATAGAACAATAGAGCAGTAGAGCACTAGAGGAGTAGAATCACCCAGTCTTGGCTTTCAGCTGACTGAGTTGCAAGTAAACAACAAGAGAGAGAGAGTGTGTGTGTGTGTGTGTGGCAGAGAGCTTAGAACAATGTATATGTTCGTGTGTGTTGGTGTCCTATGCTAAAGAGAGAGTAGAGTATTTATAGTTTTGAAAATGAGTAGAGAAATATCCTGCTCCATGATTTTTAACTGGTGATACCCGGATCGTAAATCAATCTTTGAGAAGAACCTAGCACCTTGCAATTGGTCGAACAAATCATCTATCCGAGGAAATGGGTATTTGTTCTTGATGGTGACCTTGTTGAGCTGCCGATAATCAATACACATCCGAAGCGATCCATCTTTCTTTATAACAAAAAGAACCGGTGCACCCCAAGGCGACACACTTGGCCTAATGAAACCCTTTTCTAGAAGACCCCTCAACTGCTCCCTTAACTCTCTCATTCTGCCGGCGCCATTCTGTAGGGTGGAATAGATATTGGCTGCGTATTTGGAAATACATCAATCCCGAATTAAATCTCCCTATCTGGAGGAATCTCATCCGGAAAAACCTCAAGAAACTCATTCACGACAGGCACGGACTCGGGAGCAGGCACCTCTGAAGTAGTGTCCGCAACCCGGACCAAATGGTAAATTCACCTCTTTCTGATCATCTTAGAGGCCTTAAGGTAGGAAATAAACCTACCTCTTGGCACGATATTATTCCCCTCCCTCTCGATAAATGGTTCATTAGGAAACTCGAGCCTCATAATTCTGGTTCGGCAGTCGAGTTTAGCAAAGCACGAATAGAGCCAATCCATCCCCATAATCACATCAAAATATACCATTCCTAACTCAATAAGATCGGACGTGGTATCCCGACCACGCACCGTGACAACACAATTCCTATAGACTCGTACGACCGTAATAGATTCACCAACCGGAGTCAACACTGAGAACGGCTCATGGAGTTGTTCGGATTCTATCCCAAAACTTGAAGCAATAAAATGAGTGACATATGATAAGGAAGACCTGGGATCAACAAGAGCATATACATCATGAGATTGAATAGTCAGAATACCTGTGACAACATCTGGAGAAGCCTCCGCATTCTGACGACCACTCAAGGCATAGAACCGACTGGGTTCTCCTTGACCCTGTGCTCCACCCCTAGCTGCACCGCGCCCTGCTAAAGCTGGAGGGCCGCGGGCCGGAGGGTGTGCTGAAGATGTAGCAGCTGAAGAACTGGATGGCTGAGCAGTGCCCCTACCTGTGCCCTGACTGGATGTACGATTTCACACTAGGGGCATGGGCCCCTCTGCTGCTGCTGGAACCTCCCACCTGAACGGCCTGGCTGATGGAACCCCCTACTGCCTGAACTGGACCCAAAACGACCTCCCTGCTGATGATGATGGTGACGACCTGGTGGCGGGGCACTAGCTGATGATGAGCATGATACTGAGATGGTCCTGATGACCCTCTCCCAAGGACTTGTCTCCCACCTCTGAAAGAACCCCCAAGGCTGCCCGCTGACCGGGCTATACTACTACTTTCTCTCTTCATTCTTATCTTCAATTTCCGAGCCTCCGTAACCTGGGAAAATCTCACAATCCTCCCAGAGTTCATATCTGAATGCAGAGCAGCTGTAGGAGCTTCACTAATAACCAAGGGACTAAGGCCCTGCACAAACCGACGAACTATAGCCTCTATAACCATGTGAATAGCATATTTGGACAAGCGCACGAACTCCATATGGTACTCCCACACACTCCTATTGCCCTTCTTGAGGACCTCAAACTCTGTAGCACAGGATGCCATAGTCTCGGTGGGCAAGAAATGATCCATGAAGGCATCTACAAACTCATCCCACCTCGCCGGGGGGCTCCCCTCCCCACGGGAATCCTCCCACATCTCGAACCATGAATACGCCGCTCCCTTCAAATGATAGGAAGCTAACTCAACCCCCTATGACTCAGTATCCCTCATAACCCGGAGGGTCTTGCGCATCTCGTCAATGAACTCATGAGGGTCAGCTTTAGGTCGGTGCCTGTGAACTCTGGAGGGGCTAGCCGTAGAAACTAGTTGACTCTGGAACCTGAAGAATCCCCTTGCTCGCTATAGGACGTAGGGGAAACATTTGACCTTTGGGCCTGGAGGCCACTAGCTGAGTCAACATATGAATAGCTCCCCTGAGGTCCGCATCAAAAATACCGGGACCGGAAGCTGGAGCTGGAGCTGGAGGAGGGTCAGGAATATCAGCGGGAGGGATTGCAGCACCCTCCGCTGGAGTAGGAATAAGAGTAGTCTGGCCTAGAACAGAGGAGTCAGACTGGTTCATGGTCGGGGGATCATTAACACCCGCACCACCAGATGGAGAATTTATGACCACTCCCGGGGTGGCATTGGCCTCTAGGCCGAGTCGAGCTTTCTTCCTAGGTTCCATTTTACTGAAAGTTGGAACAATGCACGAGTTAGAGATAGACAACCTCACCTTTCACCACATCGCACGATACAAAATAACAATAAAGGGTATTTTCCTAAATGTCCATGCAACCCCCTAATTATAGATGTGGTCGACAACACACCGATAAGAAGGGCTCTACTAGACACGGCTCCGAGACATCCTAGGAAACTTTTAAAAACCTTTGGCTCTGATACCAAGTTTGTCACGCCCCAAAATTGAGGGACGGGACCGGTGCCTAACCGAATGAACCCGGTCAAGCGAACCTGATTTGCCTTTCCTAGGTAAGGTTATGCGGTGGTTTGATGATTTTTAGAACAACCCTTGGCACGTTCTAGGGCGAACGTATGTTTAAGTGGGGGAGGATGTAACGACCCGACCAGTCGTTTTGAGCATTAGCACTTCGCCATGTAGTTTGAGGGAATGACTAGCTCCTTATGATGTATTGTGATTTATGTGAATCGTCGGTTTTGGAGTTTCAGGTTATTCGGAATCGATTTGGAAGAATGCATTCGTCGTGGGAGCTTTAAGTTGAAAGAGTTTACCGAGTTTGACTTTTCGAGAATTTGACCACGAATATGAATTTTGATGGTTCTGTTAGCTCCGTTAGGTGATTTTGGACTTAGGAGCGTGTCCGGAATGTGATTTGGATGTATCCCCGTGGTTATAGCGTGCAATACTTATATAACTTAGCAAGAGACCATCAAAACGTGTATTCACAACATAAGTCCATTTTACTTTTCTCTTTTAACATTTTAACATTAGATCTTTCCCAAAAGATACATATTACAATACGACGTTCCCGATACGGGTCCATGGTCACGAGTAAGTACAACGACTACTCAAATATATCTTTACAACCTGCATAGTGTCTACAGAGCCTCTAAGAGTACGAAGGAGTATACATAGACTTGCCGGCAACAAGGCCCCGGCTCTACCTAAAAAAAAAACATATACAAAAGAAGTGGGCAATATATATATATATATATATATATATATATATATATATATATATATATATATATATATATATATATATATATATATATA
>MDKH01157858.1:0-10816 GCA_005239495.1 Nicotiana undulata
CACGAGCTCCCTGAGGTCTCTGTCTACTAAAATACCTACCCCATTCTTGCCCCTAGCGCTCCCGGAGTACCATAGTTTAAACCCGTCTATATCTCGTGCCCTAGTACCCTTCCATCTAGTCTCCTGAACACACGCTATGTTGATCTTCCTCTTCTGGAGAATCTTAGCTAACTCTATAGACTTCCCCGTCAACGTTCCAATGTTCCAAGACCCAATTCTCAACCTAGTAGCTTTCTTACCCCCCCTCCCACCCTTGGGCCCCAGCCCCGCCCGAGGACATGACCTTACTCTCACATCTTTCGCTACTGCCACGCTAAGCAAAAGATATTAGCTACACACTACCACTAAGAACCAAAAACGGGAACAAAGGATTACATGCTACGAACCCGAGAGCTAAAAACAACTCAAAGGGAGTGAATAGATGGATCTACCACGTCTACAAAAACTACCACTATGCAAACACAGAACTAAAATGAATAGATGAAACATTAAGCTTAAAACACTAATAGAAAAGATAGAAAACCCAATTAATCCAATCAAAATTGCCGCAAGGTAGCAGTAAATAGATATGTGCAAATACAATTCAAAAAAGATGGAACCTGGATCACAGTCAGGGATGTCCGAACGCGCTTCCAAAATCCGCTGGCTGTTGCTGCCTCCACTGTTATCGTTTTCCACAACAGTCCAATTCAAACAAAACTCCCGAGAATTTTTCCAGGTTTTTTCGGTGACCAGAATAAGTGACCGGAATTTTTTTCCGAATCCGTTTGTATCAAATTTCAATCAAGAATTGCCCAAAAAAAGTTTTCCAAAAAAGAATAAGTTTTCCGGTGTGGTTTCCTTTGTACGTGGTTCTTCTTGCACAACTCAAGAAAATCTCTTGCACAACTTAGCAAATAACAGTCCAAATTAAGAAGATAAGAGAAGGCAGATCCTCCTATCCAAAAATTAGACTACAAAATTCAAAATAGAGAGAACCAGTTGCCGGAAAATGAAACGGGAAGGGGGATTCTCGTCGACAACTTAACTGTAATTTATGAACCAAAAATTGTGTTTGTGTTAAAAGATTAAATCCAAAACCGTAAAGATGATAAACAAAACAATTAAAATAAAGTGCTTAGTCTATCAAGAATCAGATTTGACGCCAATAAAGTATCAATTCTCGCCGACAACTTAACTGTAATTTATGACCCAAAAATTGTGTTTGTGTTAAAAGATTAAATCCAAAACCGTGAAGAATAAAAAACAGAATACACATTGGAAACGCAGAAAGACGAAAAGAAAAGACAAAATTAAGAAATTATTGATAGAGAAAACGATAAAAAATCGAATCGAAGTTACACATGCAATCACAACTTACAGAGTGCTTGAAGAAAAAAAGAGAGAACAGCACACACAAATCCTTATCAATTGCCTCAAATTCCAAAAATTTCTCTGCCGTACCCGGTCGCTTTACGCCGGCGGGAAATGAAACGGGAAGGGGGATTCTCGCCGACAACTTAACTGTAATTTATGATCCAAAAATTGTGTTTGTGTTAAAAGATTAAATCCAAAACCGTAAAGATGATAAACAAAACAATTAAAATCGAAAAACTTTTCAGAAAAATAAAACGTGAGATCAGAAAATGAATAGGGGAAAGAGATTAGGGGAAGCAGGAGAAAAAAGATTTTGAACAGCATAATGATGTCTATTTCTCGACTTTCATGTTTGTGTTTTGTTTTGTATCGTATTTTTGTCTTTTTGTTCTTTTAATATTATTATGTTGTCTTTTGCATAAGAGCTAAATTTAGATGAGATTAGAAGGATTGCAGTGCCCAAATACAAACAATTCAAATGTTTAGGTCTTGATTTTCTAAGAGAATGGTATGATAGATGAAGTTGTAACATATAGAATCAGCGGTTTTTGAAATGGAAAAGCAATATGAAAATATTATGCACTAGGTGGGTGCCTACCAAATGGAAGGCAAGTTCTGTAGCACAGTAGTTAGACCAACAATGTTATATGGGATTGAATAGTGGGACTTAACGGTCCCACATTTTCACAAGATGAGTATCGTAGAAATGCGAAAGTTACGATGGATGTACAGAAAAATCTGCAACGATTACATTAAACATAAGGTGCAGCTGACACACATAAGGGCAGTCCGATGCAGGAAGCATTCCACGATCACGTAGGGTCTGGGGAAGGGCCGCACCCCAAGGGTTTTAGCTATATCCTGCTTACGTTCAAATGCATCAATTTATACGTGTGAATCCATGATTGGTAAAAGGGTTGGGTAAGACATTAAATCACATTGAAGGAATTTGTCTAAAAATATCCAGAAATTCTCCAAATTCATGCAGTCTTAGCAAAAAATTAGAATTAATTGGAAGCAAATGATTCATTGAGACGACGCCAACTAGTTGGACTTAAGGCTTAGTCATGTTGGTACGTGTATGCTAGATCTAGTGTTTGCAGGAGTCTTCTTAACTTTCTCTAGATTTGTGTGTCAGTGAAAAATGTAGAGAAGTTGTAGTATTAGGGAACCTCAAATTATTGAATGTGGCTTGTTTTCTTGTAAATGAGCTAGAATCTATTTAAGCTTTTGATGCTGATAAGGAGCTCAATTTTTTCTGCTCTTTCCGTCATCAGAATCGGTAGTTCCATCATTTTTTCAAATTAGTGAAGGATTTTTTACCAAAAAAGAGTAATATTAGTATAATTGGTAGTTGGTTATAGGATCTCGATAGAATTAACTCTCTCTCAGGAGCAATGGGGACTTGAGTTGTTTGTTTTTCTCTCTTAGACAATTATTTAGGCAGTGTGGTCTCCAGCAAGAATATGAAAATAGGACTGTACATCTTACCTAATTGTATACATAGAGACTTGATGCAGCAAAAGTACATCATTTAAAGGGTCATATGTACCCCAATTATTTGGGCAGTCCTCCGGAAGTTAATTTTGAGGATCAATATTTATTGAATCGTGTGATATAGAGAACATAGCGGAAATGGGGATGCTTAGATGAATGCGTGGGCATACTAGGAGAGACAAGATCAGGAACGAAGATATATGGGGTAAGGTTGGAGTGGCCTCAATGGTGGACAAGATGCGGGAAGTAAGGATGAGATGGTTCGGGCATGTGAAGAAAAGGAGAACGATGACCTAGTGAGGATGCGAGAGAGGTTGATAGTGATAGGTCTAAAGAGAGTTAGATGTAGAGCGAGGAAGAATTGGGAAGATGTGATTAGGCAGGACATGATACATCTCCAGCTCACGGAGGACATGGTCCTAGATAGGCGAGCATGGATGCCGAGGATTAGGGTAGAAGGTTAGTAGTAAGTCGACTGATTAAGGTAGAAAGTTAGTAGGTAGTCTAGCGATTCCTTTCCTTTGTATGGGGAACATAGATCTAGTTCAGAGCACCTTAGCTGCTCCCTCTTCTCCTTCCCAATATTTCTGTACAATGGTATTTTCATCATAGTTTATTATACTCTTGTATTTTCAAACTTGTATTGAAAAATGCTTTTCTTGAGCCTAGTGTTTATCAGAAATAATGTTTATACACCCAAAAGGTTGGGGTAAGGTATGCGTACACCCTGCCCTCCCCAGAACTCACTTGTGGGATCGCACTGTATATGTTGTTGTTGTTGTTGTGTGACATAGAGATATGTTTTACTAAGATGCTTATGGCCTTGTGGTGCTATAAGTGGACTGAAGGTTGATTTTTCCAACTTCTCTGTCCGTGTAGGACGGGGATAATTTTTTTCCCGAGTTAGGATGTTTCCTTGGGCTGTGTAGTCTTATATGCCAAATATGTACTATTGCTATTTCTTCCTTTCTTTTTTGACAACATTCTTTTTAGTTTTTGGGAGCAAATTTTCTCCTTTCTTCCCGTGTTACAAACTATTGTGAATTTATTTCCAAAAGTTTGCTTTTCCTGTGCTAAAAAGTGTCCTCTTTGAAAATTTGGAGTCACTTGGACAAAAGAAATTCCCTAACCATTTGAAATTTTTTAAGAATACTTTATTTGGTAAAAGATTTTCTCTAAGTATTTCTTGTGTGAAGTGCCCTCATTCACGTTTTGAACTGCATAAGCTTCTTACAACATTCACGTTTTTTAAAAACACTTCTTCCATAAAATTTCCAAATGGCTTACCATGTCTACAATAAAAAAGAATCTAAGATATCAACGCCCTGTATTAAATTATCCGGTGCTCCTATATCAATATCATACAAAATTTGCAGTCCTTATACATCGCCTTCTCTGATAGATGAGGAAGCTGTATCTGTACATAATTGGATGTGCAATAAGAACCTTGCACAGTCCTTCATTACTAAGTGGGATGACTTTGATTAAACTCCTGATTGCATTATCTGTACATGAATATGAAGTTTTGCTGCCCTTGACCTTCCTTATAACAATGTCCTGCTCCTTAGCCCCAAGCCCGGAAAAACAAAAATAAGTTAAGAAACCAGAGAAGCTTCCACGAACGGTTTACACTTCTGGCTTGTATATTGACATGTTCTGGGAAGTTGGACCTATGTGATATTCTTGTCAAGATGCTTATTGCTATTGATCATACTTTCAAGTGAATACACTCTTATCCTTATTTAACATTTCATTGTATGAATATTAGCAAGGCAGTCTATCCTTTTTCTTCTTAACTCATCTTTATCCTGCAGGTAATCGACATGCTGTTGTTCAAGGGCATGGAAGAGTTGAAGAACATCGTGGATCATTCAAAGCAGAGGCATCATATTATTGGCCAATACGTCGTTGGTAACCAAGGTCTTGTGCAGGACCTTGCATCCAATGATCAGGGTCTCTCTAGTTTCCTGAAAAATTTCTACAGCAGCAACTACTCCTAGGTCACCTTTCTATGTACCTTATGGTGGGTAAGATTCACAATAATGATGAACATGTATTTGCATCCTACACTTGGATGCACATTTGTCTGTTTTCCCCACTTTTTAATTGGAGATGGAGGGTCTGAGTCAAGAACCATCAATTGACAATTTTGTTTTGATTGGTAAAGGTATTTCCTACTAATATACAGCAAAGTGCTTTGTTTTCATGATCCATCACTTAAGGGATTTTTCATTATTACACCAAAGGGTATAAAGTCTAACACCGTCACGCCGAAGTGGGTGAAAATCATGTGACATTAGGGTTCAAATTTTAGTAAAGATAAAAATAGAGTAGGTGATTTCTTTCTTTTTACTTGAGCCTTGGAGGTAGAGTTATACCGGTGGGAGGTAGCACACGGTGGAATAGTCAGTTATGGTACATCCATTTAATTTCATATGTAAAGAAAAATATAATTTCATATTTAAAATTGAGCTAAACAGTAGTTATTTTGATCCTTTTCAATTTTACCGTATTTCTCTTTTCATATTGTATATGAGTTGGACCTAAAAAAAGGAAGAAGAATTCATATTCTTGAAATTTATCAAGAAATCCACAAAAGCTCAAGTATTTAAGTCATAAATGTATTGATAGAGAAAGTGGGTTTTTATCTAGTCCATCTGTATTCTATAGAATTTTCAACTTGCTTTATTTTTCATTTAGGCACTCAATCTCAACCTTGTTTCATTTTGGCCCTCCAACTCTATTTTTTATATTTCATTTTAACACAAAAGCTGAAATCAATGCAAAAATATATAGCGCGTGTGTATACACAAATATGAGGTGCAATAAATATCCAATTAAATGTTGCTCATCCTTGTCAAACGGGTCAATACTAAAATATTCGGTCCAGATTTCTTGGTGTCCATGATACTTTCAGTTCAACTTAAAATCCACAAGAACAAATATCCATTCCATTATGAAAAACTAATTTTCTTTGAGATATGAATTCACTTCAAATTTCAAGCTTAAATGAAATAAAGGATGAAAAACCAGGTGGCAATATTTAATTGGATATTTATTACATCTCGGATTTGTATATACATACGCGCTATATTTTTTAGCACTGGTTTAAGCTTTTGTGTTAAAATGAAATATAAGAAATAGAATTGGAGGGCCAAAATGGAACAAGGTTGAGATAGAGTGTCAAAATGAAAATTAGAGCCAAGTTGAATGGGTTGTATATGTTTTTGGCCAAATGGAATTGCAAATAACCAAATAAAAGAGTATATTAGAAAGGGTAAATTCATCATATTATAGTTTTTATATTTAATGGTAGACAAACGATTATCAGTTAATTTGTGATTCCTCCTATATATCCTATTCCTGTTAAGTAGTATAATTTTTCGGCGAAGGGGGTTCGGGTAAATATTTTTGTGCCCCCGTAAATCCGCCCCTAATTATATCTTGATTAACAAGTCCAAACATAGTACTAACTAATAGTTTATGTTCAAGTAAACAAAAAAATAACTACTAAATCCGTATAGGCTCCATCGAATTGCCCTTCAAACAACGCTCAACAAGTTTCATTAAGCACTTAGTGCCAGTACATCGCGCATTGTAATTTAGAACAAGCCAACAATGACTGCATCTTACTTTCCACCATCCATCGTCACCTTCCTTAATCCATAGTAAGCCCAAACAGGTGAGGTCCCTTCACACGCTAAAGTAACGGTTTCACTGTCGTACTCATCCAAAGAGGTGTGCAATGATTCTACTGCTTGCATCAAGTAAGGCTTAAGCTTCTCTACACAGTTTGCAAATACTTTCTCCCCCAACCTCTTACCAATTGGTGTCACCTCCTGAAAAGAACTTATTAAATTTAGCATTGTCGCAAGACCACAGAGAACTCAAGTATAACACAAAAAATACGGAAAAAGGGTCAAATATATCGTTGTACTATAAGAAAAGGTTCAAATATATCTCCCGTTATACTTTCGGTTAAAATATATCCCTACCGTAATATTATTGGTTAAAATATACCCCTCTTTCGTTAAATTTGTCCAAGGTGGACACATTTGATGAGGTGGATGCCACGTGGCATTCCACCTCAGCGCTCCTAACCCATTTTATCCCTCCCTTATATTTGTTTTTCCACCACAAAAATTTTCTTCGAGGGAAAAGAAAGTTTAGTGATGGAAAAAAATTAAGGGAGGGGTAAATGAATTATGGGCGTTGAGGTGGCATACCACATGACATCCACCTCATCAAATGTTTGCGCCACATAGGATTGGATGTTCATCTTGGACAAACTTAATAGAAAAGGGGTATATTTGAACCAATAGTATTACGGCAGGGGTACATTTGAACTGAAAGTATAAGGAAGAGGTATTTTAAACCTTTTCTCATAGTATAAGGATATATTTGACCCTTCTCCGTAAAAATATATATCATCTCTTCGACCACAACATACGTGATTGTCCTTTTTAACACTAGCCAATAGAGGGGTGAGCAACTCAACGGGTAACTCTTCACTTTCTTCCAGCACAAGAGTCATGATAGTTTCCATGGATGAGAAGATATTCTCTGGGTGATCCTCTCTGAAAGTGGAAAGGCTTATGGGGTGAGGATTGTCCAAGACTATATAAGGAGACTAAAATAACTATTTTTCACCGATGTGGGACACAACTCAACACCCCCTCACACACAGGCCTGCAACTGGAGCGTGGACAATATAAATGGGGACCCAACATCGGTAACAATATTTGGGATATGCCTGGCTCTGATACCATGATAAAAATAAAACTTAGGCCTAACTCAACCCCAAAAGCTAGCTTATGAGGTGGGGATTGTCCAAGACTATATAAGAAGATCAAGACACACATTCCCCACCGACGCGGGACACAACTCAACATGCATCTAAATACCATGAGTCACTGTTGAACGATTAAGATATATGGAAATACCTTATAGCTTTAATGAAGTGCTGAAACATGTCAATAATTAGCTCATCACATTCTACATCCAACATGACAACACATAACCTGACATTGGCCACATTCTCAAGGATCAACACCCTCTTATTATATGATCTGCTGGACTGGTCATGTAAATTCTCAAAGGATGATACAATTAATTGAAAGACATCCTTCATTTTCTCATCATCGTATGGAGCGTCTGGTGCAGTAATCCTAGTTAACTCACTTAAACAAGAAGCAACTGCGACCTTCACATCAACATCAGAATGCCTCATGAGGTCATTTGCAACCAAAGCCTTCATCAATGGTGAAAGTGCAACAAGCATTGATTTACTCGGTGATTGGTCCACCTTTGACCGGGAACATTCTACTTGCTTAAAGCAGAAAAAACCAGCCAACCATAGTAACCAGAATGCATTAAGATTTCGGGAGAAATTTAAAAATAGCTAGATTTATAAATGATCATTAAAAAATAATGGCTATTATGCTGGAAGTTAATACGCAGGTGCACCGATCTCACTAGCCCATGCTATTTTTACTAAGATTTCTCTTGGTGCTTCTCTAAAAGAACAAGTTCTACATAATCACTCGGGAACGTCACCCAACAAAAGGTGCCCTAATTCATTAACGCTTCTCAATTTTGTAATGGCGGTGATGGCCAGACCACTGGCACAAGTACCGAGTAACTTTTTATCCGTCAAATATTGGATAGAGGAAGAAATCACCTAATGTATTTTGCCTCCGCGAGGATTTCCCATGGTTCTTTTCCCATTTCATTAACAACAAAGTCACTCCGTCGTGTGCATGTTGATAACAGTTACTTGAGCAATCCAAAGAAAAATTGATAATAATGTTCAAGTGCTGGATATTATATCAAGTGAGCCAGAACCAGAACACTTTCAAGATACCAAAAAAATTACAATCAAAGACAGCATATTATATTAAGATATACGTACCAAATAGGCAAAAGAGACAACACGTAAGAAATTTAAGATATAATAACTCTACAGAAGAAAATAAATAAATTTTTTTACAAAAGGGCTTACGTCAAGCAAGATGATGAGTTCGTCAAGTGAAGAAGGAGGTTGAAGAAGCTTATTCCCAGCTTCCGCAAGTTGTTCTGCTGACATCGTTTTTTCTTCAAGAAAAATCTATAAAGATTTAAATCAGACGATCAGAAAGTTTACATGCGATACAAGGCTGTGGCTTTGGTTGCCAATTTGAGAATAATAGTAGCATAAATAAAAATTTAAATAAGGTACCTATGGTCAAGTTGGAAGTGAAGATTGATTCATAATACTTACAGAATAATCCTTGAATGACTTCCTTTCAGAGATTTTTAGACATGGAGTAAACTGAAAAAATAAATAATAAAGGGTCGTTGGTGGAGGCTTTATGGTCCAACCAATTTCTAGGCGATGTGTTTTTCTAACCTAAGTAGGATTTTATGTTTGATTTAATACATAATTCTGCCAAGGCGAACGACCCGATCCCACAAGAGTGAAATACATAATCCTTCCGAGCAGAACGGCTCGATCCCATAAGAGTGAAATACATAACCCTGTCGAGGCGAACAACCGGATCCCTTAAGAGTGAAATACATAATCCTATCGAGGCGAACGACCCGATCCCATTAGAATAAGAAACTTCGACGGGTCCTTAACCCCATTCACGAATAAACGTGTGAGTCGTAATTTCTTTAATAAAAACCTTTCATTGAAATATATATATACAACAGAGACATGCCATAAGAGGAGAAAGATTATCCGGTGACTAATCATGAACCCGTGAAGTCTCTACAATAACAAGTCTAGTCTCAAATAGAAATGCAAAACAAAGGAATTTAATAAGCGAGAGACTGCTCAAATAGTACAGCTATAGCATGATATGATCCTAAGTCTACCCGAACAATAACAAGAGTGTACCTACGTACGGGCTCTCGTCACATCGCGCGTGCATATCTCCCACAACAAGTAGCACACATCAAATGTATCACCTAGGGGTAACTTTCCCCTCACGGAGTTAGACATGAGACTTACCTCGTCTCAAAGCTAACTTTCCGGTCCAAAATTGTGCTTTCAATCCTCAACTCGATGCAAAACGGTCCGAAGCTAGTCAAATATTATATAAAATAGTCAATACATGCTCAAGAGTTCACATCCTAACTATTAAAGTAAATTTCCAACCCAATTTGAAGAATTCCTAAAATTCACCCCCAAGCCCACGTGCCCGGATTCCAGAAATTTTCGAAGATAAACTCTACCCATAACATCATGAACTCAAATATATGATTTGTTCTCAATTCCATGCCCAAATTCGTGGTCAAAATAAAAAAAATATAAATTTCTAGGTTTTTCCTTCAAAACCCCAAATTTCTAAAATTTTTCATGTCTAAATCCATATATAATCCAAGTATTTAACTTGTAATAGGTGGGACCAAACTTACCTCCAAGTTGCTAAGTGAATGCTCATCTCAAGAAGCTCCAAAGATCGTCCAAGAATGAAGAAATGAGCAAAAATGCTCAAACCCCGTTTTAAAAACTCACTGCCCAGCGATCTTCGTGCCCGCGATGGGATACACCGCTCTTGCGGTTCCGCACCCACAAAAAACTCTCGCGCCTGCGATGATAACTTCGCACCCGCGGCAAAATTTCGCGCCTGCGATGGAATTCTTCGCACCTGCGCTTTTGCACCCGGTGAAAAATTCTTTGCTCCCGCTGTGCTTGGCCAGCCCATGAATTTCCGCTTCTTCGACTCATGCCTCGCTCCCGCGTACTCGCACCTATGGTTATCCTGGCGCATGTAAGGCTGGCTAACGGGCCGGGCCAAACGGGCCTCGGCTAAACGGGCTATGTGGGTGGAACCGGCCCCCACGGGCCTAAGCCCACATGGGCCCGGGCTAAGCGGGCCCGGCCGCGGGCCTAAACGGGCCTAAACGGGTCCGACCTATTTTTTTTAATTTTTTTTATGTAAGGCAATTTCTTGTAAATCTTTGGGATATAAATATT
>MDKH01004088.1:0-17014 GCA_005239495.1 Nicotiana undulata
TATATATATATATATATAGTTTGAAACTAGGTAGAATAATAAGGTAAGAATCAAAGTCATGTAATAATTATGGAACTAGGTATCAATTAGTATAAAATCAGTATAAGTACTCTCTTAATTAAGGGAGTTAACTTCAAACGGTAGAATACATGTAGCAAATAGGGAAAGATACCGTATGTGACTGGAATATAGCACATAAGGAAATAATTTCAGCATAGTACGAGTAGAAAGTAAGCAATTAAGGCTAGGTACATAATATTCTAATTAAGGAAATGATATGAGAATCAGTTTGACAGCATAGTCGACCATAAAATAAGGCATGAAAAATATCTTATAGGTCATAAATCAGTAGAGAATATCACAAGAGATTAGTGAAGGATGTCAATCACAGGGAATCCGGGATTCCAATAGAAGGTAGTATTAACCAAAGGAAAGTACCACAAATGAACGGAAAATATAGGCAGGGAGAAGCAAGAAAATCAAAAACCCTCATAAACATGGTAAAGTAAAAATCACACAAAATCAGGGATTCAAACTAGAACATAGTACTGATTTAGGGTCATGGACACATATTTCTGAGAATAAGCGAGATAAACACAACATATGTAAGAAGAAGCAAAAATTCAGAAACCCTAATAAGCATAGTAAAGTAAAAAATCACATAGAATCAAGGATTCAACTAAAAAACTGTGCTGATTAGAGGAATTAACAGAATAAACACAATATAAGCGGAAGAAGCAAAAATCAGAAACCCTAATGAACATAATAGGGTAAAATCACAAAATCTCACAGCGTTCATGAAAACAAGCACATATACAGATTAAACGAACAAATTATCAAAGACAGACTCAGAACCCAAGATTAAGACCAAGAATTAGGGTTTTCAACATAATAAATTAGATAAAGGGGAAAAACTTAAATAACCGTTTAAACATAGTAGAAATCATAGAATAATACTAAAAATCAGAAGGAAAGTAATTTTAAAAAGGGGTTAAGAAACCCTAGTTTTGAAGATGAAGAGGCATTTTTTGAAAAATCGGAGAGGTTCTTAAGAAAATAGTAAAGATAACTCAGAATACTCTTAGATCAGTTGCAAATCTGAAGAATCAAGAGATAGATTAGGGTTTCATAGAGAGATAACCCAAAGATAGAGAGAATCGGGCTTAGAAACCATAAGTTTAGCCGAAAATAGAAAGATCTTACTCGGACGGCCAAGGGTGGCCTGAGAACGACATGAAAAGGCCATGGGTGTGATTTGAACAGCCTATGGTTCCCTTGAGGACCTCAGGGTAGCAAGGATCCGGCATGTGAGGGAGCCGTGGTGGCTAGGGATGGTGGTGGAACCACCATTGTTGCCGGCGAGCCAACGGCCGGAGAGTATGAGCAGGGTTTAGCAGAGAGAGATTGAGAGAGATGTGAGGGGATGACGACGGAGAGTGATGAGAGAAATGAGAGAATAGGAGGGGGTAGGTCTTTAGGTAAGAAAGATCTGGTCCGTTGATCAAAATTGATCAACGGTCCAGATTAAACAAGACATTGGGTCGGGTGGATTAATGGATTGGGCCTGGGGTATTTGGGCTGATTTAATCAGGTGGGTCTGGTTTAATTTAGGCTAGATTTAAAATGAAAATGGCTATTTGTTAAATGCCCAATTCGAATTAATTAAAATAATTTGTAAAATAGCTAATAATTATAAAAAATAAATTTCATGCATAGGCAATAGTTTAAAAATATTTATTTAGTATTTGAAAAAAAAGGATTAATTTCTAGTGAAAAGATGGTATAAAATTATATGATTGGGCTATAATTGCAAAGTTATTGCAATTATAGCCAAAAGGTGCCAATTTGGCTAATTATGAAATAATTTGGTCTTATTAGGACCATAAACAATAAATTGAATCAAGAAATGCTTTTGAAATCGTTTGTGATGCAATTTTGTAATTATTTATTGGAAATAAAATGCTGGATAAATTAAATAAAGTATAGAAAAATTATGAAAAAATACCAGTTGCTATTAATGCATGATTTTGAAGGTATATATGCAATTTTAAAATAGTTTTTGAGAAAAATTGGGTATCAATAGTGGTTATGTTTATTTAGAGGTTTTGCAGACAATATGATGTATATAGTTTTGGGTATGATATGTCTACGGCCTTGTCGACCCCTATGTATATAAACCTTTTTTTAAATTAATTATGTGAGTTAAGTCTTAATATTGTTACTTATATATATGGATACCACCTGTAATGGCCTGTGATAGATTTGATAATAAATAAGGATAAGGTACGTGGCGCTTGGTTGAGTAGAACTTGATGTTATAATGAGTACAAATTGGTTAGCTTCTTGTTATGCTAACGTTGATTGAAGAACAAAGGTAGTTCAATTATAATTCTCAGGAAAGCCTGTTATTGGAGTAGAAAGGTAATACGGCATCGCCGAGAGGTAAAGAGGATGACCAAAAAAGGTTATGATTATCGCTTAGTTCGGGTAAAGATTGTGAAAGTAGAGTCACCAGCCGTTCAATCTATCCCTATGGTTAATGAATTTCCCGATATATTTTTTACAATAAGCTTCTAGATCTTCCACCAGAGCGAAAAATTATGTTTTCTATTAACCTATGTCACGACCTAAATTCCCAACCTTAGTGATCGTGATGGCGCCTAACACCACACTTGCTAGGAAAACCAATGTTAGAAGTCGATTAACTAATTTTCCTTAATTAATTACTTCAGCATAAATAATTTGATTTAAATGAACTTAATTAAATTTAATTCCCAACAACCATAGAATGAAATAATAACAATGACCAATTAATTGAAACGAACCACGAACTAATTATAATAACAACTCTAAGACTACCCCAGGATCTGGTGTCACAATCCACGAACTACTAAAGAATACTACAAATAATGGGCCGAAAGAAATAATATAACTGTTTCGAGAAAATTATAAAACCGACTCTACGAACTAAGAGAAGACTCTCGAGATCTACGAAGGCCGGTAGATATACCTCGTGTCTTCGGATAATGGATAGCTGCTACTAAAAATCTCTACTGATGGCCGGTACCTGGATCTGCACAAAAGAGTGCAGAGTGTAGTATCAATACAACCGACCCCATGTACTGAGTAAGTGCCGAGCCTAACCTCGACGAAGTAGTGACGAGGCTAAGGCGGGGCAATATAACTTAACATGTGACAATATATATATATATAATAACGCAATAAAATAATTCTACGCAGACAAGAAAATATAAACTGAAACAATAAATAACATAACTCAGTCGCCTATTCCAGGCCTCAACTGTCACCAAAATTTCACACAAATTTCCAAATTTACAGACTTTAACTTAAAATAACCAAATGTGCAGGATATGGGAAAACATTAGGATAAAACAATAAACTTCCAAATCTTTGTAATAAAAATCAGTAAAGCATAATTATCCTCCCTTATCACTGTCATATATTTATATTTTTCCTGTCCACCCTTATTAGAGTCATATATATTTTCCTTGGCCACCCTTATCACAGTCATATATATTTTTACTTTCCACCTTATCACAGTCATATATATGTTTCCCCTGTCCACCCTTATCACAGTCATATATATTTCTTCTGGCCACCCTTATCACAGTCATATATATATATTTTCCCCGTCCACCCTTATCTCAGTCATATATATTTGTATATTTATAAAAAAAAAATCACAATTCAAGCCAAACCTTTCACAATACTTTTGTCTCAACAATTGTAAACAGAAACTTGTACTATTTATAAATTTCATCAATTATCATTTCACAATGAAACCAAGGGAACATGCTGCTGACTTACCATATGTTTTATATGGCAAGTCACGTAATTCAGGCCTTCTACACCATACCAAAAGAATGATGTCAATTAGTGAGCATTTAACTTCACAGTAACTCTTCTCCAGATTGCAGTTTATCATAACTGGAAATAGTTCAAACCATAACTTTGACATCACCAGCCACCAAAAAGTGATTTGTGTTTTCATAAAGGAATCCACTTAGCATACAGAAACAGGTTATAGTGGCTCAATTTCCAACCTACATCCATTAATCTACTTGGACATTCTTTTATCATATTACATTTAACAGCAAATCACGTTAAAAACATCTTAACAAATGGAACTTGTTATCATATCTGGACATATAAAAGATAACATCATATCCAACAAAAGAAAAAGACTAGAACGGTCCAGGTTGAAACTTTCAAAATATTCAGTTAACCAACTATGAATCAATTCCAGACGGGTTGAGTTGGCGATGTGAATCTTATACATATGTTCCGCGCTATTCATAGCCAGGGATCAAATAAATTGGGAACGAGGAAGGGATCATGTTCAACAAGTAATTTGGCGGTGCATAGATACTTGTCATCTCACTTATACACCGCGCACATGCAAATTCACATAGCATTTAAGTTGGGGATTCCTATTCCCTCAAGTCAAGGTTAAACCAAGCACTTACCTCAATTTCGCAGGCCACTCACAGCTCAATTATAGCTTTTCCTTTAGAATCTTGCTCTAGCTTGCTCGAATCTAATCATAATTAACTCAATATCATCAATTAAGACTAAATGAACTAACTTTATTGAAAAATATAATTTTTCCTAAGTTTTCTAAAAAAAAGTGAAAACCCGACCCCGGGCCCGCTTGGTCTAAACTCGGGGTTCGGGCCAAATTACGTTTACCCATACACCCACGAACCCAAATATACTATTAGTTTCGAAATCCGAGCTCAATTCGAGGTAAAGATTCAATTTTTACAAAATTTCTTAATTCTACCCAAACCCTCAATTTTTACCATGAAAATTATTTGATTTTTGATTTAAAAGTGATGAAAAACATTGGGTAATTGAAAGAGAAGAGTTTAGAATTGTTTACCAACACTTTGGGGATGAACTTGTGTGAAGAAAATCGCCTCTAGGTATTTGTAGTTCGAAAATATGAAGAAAATAAATTCTACCCGTTTTAAAATTTATTTTTATATAACTTTTCATAATAGGAATATCAAGTAATATAAGTGTTTAATGCTCTCATACAAATATAACTGCTTACAATGTGTTTTAGTTCGAATGTGCTACGTTATATGATTTCAAGTAATTTGATAATAGGAATATAAACTTTTGGCCGAATACATACGGAGACACTTAAAGTTGGCACGATCTTTCATTTAGACACCTGAACTCAAGGGTGTTCCTATTGAGCACTTATACTACCCGAAACTTATTCTAATTGAACACTTTTTGGTGAGTTGGCACATAAAGTGAGTTTCACCCGACATAGGCGCGTGAAGACCCCCAAAAAAGCAGTATTTTTATTTATTTTTCTTTTTTATTTCCTTCTTCTTCTCCCTCAAAAACAAAACAGATCTGGAATTTGGATTTTGCACTGATTTTGCTATTCGATTAATGGGTCGTGTGCATGTCCTCCATGTCTAGCTCCAGTCATCCTTCTGTGCAATTGTGTCCACATGTGTCGGCCGCGTTGAAAATCCTTCAGGCCCTCTTGTGCGATCGCTATATGCTGATTTTGCTACAGTATATTTTGCACTGATTTATGTGTCTGAACTCTGTATCGTGGGGAATTGAAAACGAGTAAAATTTGAAAACGTAAAATCTGAACCAGTCTACTGTTCCACTGATTTTGCTTACAAAATTTGAAAGCCACCATTAATGGGTCTTTAAAAAGCTTGAAAGGTTTAAAATGAGTTACTTGACTTGATGAAAGTTTTGGAAATTAATATTGGGGTTGTGTTCGGATCGTCGTGGGGAATGTTTAGCTAAAGTTATAACAAATTTTGAGGAGTTTCTCTTAAAAATTTGAATTAAAATCGTGTTTGGAACAAGAACACGCATGAAAATAGTGAAGAACACCAAGATCACTCATTTATTTTGTTTATTAAATAGAATTAACATAGTTTTTCCTTTTTTTTTTACTCAAAATAATATATGTCATTTTTTTATTCGTCATTCGCCACGTCAGCAGCGAGTGCATTGCATAAACTTTGTAAGTTTGGCTGATTGTCAAAAAAATGTTCAATTGGAATAAATTTCGGATAGTATACGTGCTAAATAGGAACACCCTTGAGTTCAGGTGTCTAAATGAAAGATCGTGCCAACTTTAAGTGTCTCCGTATGTATTCAGCCTAAACTTTTCATACATGAAATAGGAATGATTTAATTTACACATTATGACAGCAGTTTCCCTTTCTTTCCTTTTTTTTTTGTTTTTAACAAGTTAAAAGCATCCCGAAGCCTACCTGAAATTACTGAGCCCTCGGGGCTCTAAATCAAACATGCACGCGAGTCTAAAAATATCATACGAACTTGCTCGTGTGAGCAAATCACAAAAATAACATCTAAAACTACGAATTTAACCTCAAAACTCATAATTTTTCTCAAGAACAATTCAATTTCACTATTTCTCAACCGGACTTCCAAATCACGTCAAATAAACTCCGTTTTTCACCAAATTTCACAGTTAACACTTAAATACTATAACAAATCTGTAACGGGCTCCGGAACCAAAATACGGGCCCGATATCAATGGTGTAAAACATTATTTCTTTTCTTTATTTTATTAATATTTCAGCAAAATAATTTCTTTCAAAAATTGATTTCTAAGGCTTGGGACCTCGGAATTCATTTCCGGGCATACGCCCAAGTCTCATATTTTACTGCGGACCTCCCGGGATCATCGGAATACAGATCCCGGTCTGTTTACTCAAAATGTTGACCAAAGTCAACTATAATCAAATTTTAACTCTTAAAATTATTTCTCATATTTTCACATAAAGCTTTCTGGTTTCACGCCCGGACTGCACACTCAAATCGAGATATTTAAAAATTATATTTTTATGGTTATTAAGCCTTGAACGGAGTCTTAATTCATAGAATGACCCATTGGGTCATCACAACCTACTACCAGCTACTCAACCAATATCTATTTCGCCCTAGAGAATGGCACCCGCAGAGTTAAAAGCATTGAAGGAACAACATGGGGAGCACCTGTGTTATTTGTGAGGAAGAAAGATGGTTCCTTGCGGATGCGTATTGATTATAGAAAGTTGAATGAGGTGACAATCAATAATAAGCGCCCCCTCCCGAGGATTGATGAATTATTTAGTCAATTGCAAGGTGTCAAGTATTTCTCGAAGATAGACGTGAGGTCCGGGTACCATCGGGTAAGGGTTAAGGAGAAAGATATCCCGAAGATAGTATTCATGCCCAGATATGAGAACTATGAATTTCATGTTATGTCGTTCGGTTTGACTAGTGCCCCAGCAGTATTCATGGACTTGATGAACCTAGTGTTCAGACCCTTTTAAGACCTATTAGTGGTTGCATTATTTGATGACATATTGGTGTAATCTCGTTCAGAGACTGAGCACATAGATCATTTGTATATAGTGCTCAAAGTTTTACAAAAAGGGAAGTTGTATGCAAAATTCTGTAAATGTGAACTCTGGATAAATTATGTAGCTTTCTTTGGGCATATTATTTCAGGTGAAGGTATTCGAGTTAATACACAAAATATTGAGGCATTAAAGACCTGACCTAGACCCTCGACATCGACAGAGGTTCGTAGCTTCTCCGTTTCACAGGTTATTACAATAAACCTGTAACATAATTTTCTTCTCTTTTAGCACCTTTGACCAAAGTGGTATGTGGTGTCTCGCTTGATATTCCAGAATAACATAAGGAAATCTATGGTGCAAGCAAGTTCAAGGAAGGTGGCGAATAAGTATAAATAGATATGTGTAGGTCACAAGTTAAAGTATGGTAGAGCGACAAGGTTTTAGGAAGACAAGAATAAGGATAAGAAAAGGTGAGTGAGAAGGTGACGAGAATGGATAAGTCCTTGGGATTAAGACCATGAAAATAAGAGAGTTGATGGTTTCTCTAAGTCATAGAAAGATAAGTATAGCCTGAGTGAACTCAAAGGAGTATAAGACCAGTAAAGATGGAATGTTGCCATGGTAGTGGAATAAAGGTGTAATTGTGATAGATAAAGGATGACGTTTGGGCATTTAAAAGGAGGAATTTCATGAATTGTAAAAGATTAGAATACCCATGTAAGTTGACTCAAAAGGGAGCTAAGTTTCAGTGGACTGATGCTAGCGAATGGAGTTTCCAGGCATTGAAGGACAAATTAACTTCATCACCGGTTCTAACGCTCCCAGAAGGGACCGATGGTTATGTTATCTATTGTGAAGCTTCAGGCGTTGGATGGGGATGTGTGCTGATGCAGCAGGGTAAGGTTGTAACTTATGCTTCTAGACAACTAAGAAAGCACGAGAAGAACTACTCGACCCACGATTTAGAGTTGATCGCGGTGATTCATGCACTAAAGATATGGAGGCACTACTTGTATGGAATTCATGTTGATATCTATATGGATCATAAGAGCCTCCAGTATATCTTGAAGCAAAAGGAATTGAATTTACGTCAAAGGAGATGGTTGGAGCTACTTAAAGACTATGACGTTGATATTTTATACCATCCGGGCAAGGCGAACGTAGTAGCCAATGCCCTAAGTCGTATATCTATGAGCAGCCTGTCATATTTACAGGCAGAAAAGAGGGGAATAGCCCATGAGATTCATCAGCTAGCTAGTTTGGGAGTTCGGTTACTTGACTCAGGTGATATTAGAATTACTATTCAGGATACGGCAACATCCTCTTTAGTAACTAAAGTGAAGGAACGCTAGTATGAGGATCCTGTGTTAGTTCATTATAGGGATACCACCCCTCAGAAGGAGAAGACACCATTTGAGATTACAGAAGATGGGGTCCTCAGATATCGGGGACGATTATGTGTCTCTAATATTGCAGGGCTGCATCGGCAGATTATGGGAGAAACTCACTATTCTTGTTATTCTATCCATCTAGGAGCGACAAAGACGTATCATGATATCAGGGAAGTATATTGGTGGGACGTAATGAAAAAGGATATAGCAGATTTTGTTGCTCATTGTCCTAACTGTCAGCAGGTTACGATTGAGCATCAAAAACCCGGTGGATTATTGCATGCTATAGAAATTTCGACTTGGAAATGGGAAGTAATCAATATGGATTTCATCGTAGGCTTACCTCGTACCTGGCGTAAGTTCGATTCGATATGGGTGATTATTGATAGGCTTACAAAGTCATCCCATTTTCTACCAGTTAGGACGACATATTCCATAGAGGATTATGCAAGGCTTTATATTAAGGAGATAGTACGAGTGCATGGTGTCCCTGTATCTATTATCTCGGATTGAAGAGCTCAATTTACAGCTAACTTCTGGAGGTCCTTCCAAAAAGGATTGGGGATTCAAGTAAATCTTAGTACATAATTTCATCCCTAGACAGACGGACAGGCTGAGCGTACTATTCATACACTTGAGGATACGTTACGAGCTTGTGTGATAGACTCAAAGGTAGCTGGGATGATCATTTTCCGCTTATTGAGTTCGCATATAATAATAGCTACCATTCCAATATTCAGATGGCTCCTTACGGATGGAAGTGTAGGTCGCCTATAGGGTGGTTCGATGTTGGGGAAACTACGTTAGTAGAACCAGAATTGGTACAACAGGCAATCGAGAAAATTAAGCTTATACAGGAAAGGCTATTAGCAGCTCAAAACTGTCAGAAGTCTTAAGCGGATAATTGACAGCGAGACTTGGAATTTCAGGTTGACGATTGGGTAATCCTAAAGGTATCACCAATGAAAGGCGTTATGAGGTTTTGAAAAAGGGAAAAACATATCCCTCGGTACATTGGACCGTATAAGATCATACGCAAGGTAGGCCAGGTAGCGTATGAGTTAGACTTGCCTTCTTACTTGGAATCTGTACATCCAGTCTTTCATGTGTCTATGCTCCGTAAATATATCGGAGATCCTTCCAGAGTTGTGTCAGTTGAAGACGTTCAGGTCACATAGCAACTATCATATGAAGAAACTCCCATTGCTATATTAGACAGACATGTTCGGAGATTGAGAACTAAAGATGTACTTTCGGTGAAAGTACTTTGGAGAAACAACAATATGGAAGAAATGACTTGTGAGGCCGAGGAACACATGAAGTCTAGATATCCCTACTTATTTCCTCCTCCAGAGAAGGGTCCGACTGAGACATCACAACCTTAAGGTACGTGTATGGATTCTTGTGTTAGTTATTGTTATTGGTCGTGTGAGGACATTGCCGTTATTGATGATTGTGGTCCTATGTGGCATTGAATTATTGGGTTCTATAGGAAGAGTTGGTAATAGTATTGTTACAAAGGCGACTCTGCCAAAGTTATATAGATCCCCGGGAGTTAAACATTCGAGGACGAATATTTCTAACACGGAGAGATGTTACATCTCGCGTTTTCGTACGATTAAAGTTGTCTTCAGTTAATCGACGTAGACTCGGAAATGAAATTACCTTGAGGTTAACATATTTATGCTATTTATAACAAGCGATAAGTAAGTACCATGAAGGGTAAAGGGTACACGAATTAAAGAAAACGAGTTTTGTTGAAGGTTGTCGATTTGAAATAAAATACGGTCCGAGCTATAATACCCGATATTTAGGGACTAGTACCATACAAGGTACCATATGACCATGATAGTATGATGTATAAAGTATATTAAAAATGAGTATTATTTTAAGTAGTTTGAGATAATTCTTAATTATGTGAGAAATCGGCTAATTATCTATTAACGTGACATTACCTAATTAATTAATTAGTTATAAGATAAGATTAAACCCCCACCCCCACGTGGCAGCAAGCCACTACTAAGACATATGACTCTTAGTCATATTGTCTTAGGTGGCCACCTAAAGTAAGGCACATAATGACACTTACGTATAAGACTTATACAAGTTTGGTTTCCTTTATACAAAGTTTGGTTTCATTTGATTTCATTTGATTTCATTTATACAACCTTTCTTCCTAATTCAAAATCCCTCAGCAACAGACGCTAAAACTTAAATCTGACGAGCTTCCAACAAAAAAAATTCTTGCGACCAAATCAATTCCAGCGAGAAATTATTAGCACCTTAGCAACGTAAAATTTTACGGCTCTAAAGGAGTACGGTGCAATCTTTTTCAAGAATGTTATACGGATTTTCCCTACTCCAGGTATGTTAAGTCTATCCCTACTTTCTTTTTGACATGATCTATACGACACAAGCGAAACGATCAAATGCACAACTTTCATAAATTACTCTATTCGTAGAAATGCTAGATATGTATATATTCTTATTTTCCCACAAGTCTTATTATTCTATCTTCTGTTCATGAGTCTCAAAATAATACGCAGTTGATAAAGTTTATTTGAAGGGAATGATGAGATTATTAACATATTTTCATGCATTTCAATCATTTATACATGTACATTGAACCATGATCAGATGGTGTTATATACGCGTATTTATATGTATATATATATATATATATATATATATATATATGTATATGGGATATGGGAAAAGGTTACGACGTTATATACGCACCACCACCTGATCAATTGGTATATGTTGATGATGTTTCCCACAGTGTCCGAGACGATATGACGGGATGCCCTCAGAGGCTTCATGATGTTATGTACACCTATACCTATGCATGACACGACATTTATATGCACGTGCATGAAATTCTAAATGTTTTAGAATTTACAAAGGTATTCAGACTTACAGATGGATTTCTTTATTCCATGTTTCATCTATGTCTTTTATGTACTGATTTACATGTCTCACATACTCACTACATTATTCAGACTGACGCCCTATTTCCCGGGGCCTGCGTTTCATGCCCGCAGCTGCAGGTAGGCAAGCCTACGGTCCCCCTTATTAGGATCCTTGATCAGCGAGACTTGGCGTGCTCCACTTGATCCGGAGTCGCTTTTGATTTTGGTACGATATGCTTGTGTGTGTGTATATATATGTATATGATGTGGCGCAGTCCCGTCGGTATACAATTATATTTCTATTAGAGGTCTGTAGACAGTTATGTATAGTTGGATAGTATGTGACCTTGTCGGCTTTCAGTTTTGGGTATATAGTTATCTATGGCAGCCTTGCCGGCTCCCCCACTGTATTCTGCATGTATATGTACCTATGTATTTTGGATAGATTTTTCTCACGTATGTTATTCACGTTTATATCTTAAACACATGCTTAAGGATGTTCGACATGTAGGATTCAAGCACTCGTCGCGGACCATCAATTTGGGTCGTGACAAAATGAGTCCCACAACCTTTATCTTTAAAGCGTTGGCTGGCCTAAGGCGCATCCCATACCGCCTGGCTACGCTTTCAGGATCATCCTCATCACGTCACCCCTTTATCGAAGGATGTGCCATATCATGATCGTCAGTAAGGTTGGCAGGATCGGTAAAAGTGACCGTTGGATCATTAGTAACCTACAAAATAAAAGATATTTTAGTATATTAAATAATAAGATATTTTAGTATATTAAATATAGAATACTTACGTAGGTAATAGCAAAAATATTTAATGGTCATACCATGGTCTCAGCGGGCTGCTGAATAAGATCATTCGTCTCCGACAAGCGAGTCTCGCACAATGTGGCCTCCATGACGGGTGATGACGAAATCTTTAAAAAACACTTTAGATATTACTAAATAATCTATAAGGTAAAAACAAATTGAAATAATATAAATACAAACAAACCTACGCCTGTGTATCCACACAATGCTCTGTCGGTATATTGAGGTGCACTGTAGTAGATGAAGGTTTTGACTTCTTGCCCTGATGTGATGTATCCATATTCGTGCCTGAAAGATCCTCAGCAGCCCTCGGTGAGCCATAACCCAGTCATCTCCCACTATACACCTCTTGTATTAGACGGTTAGCAGCAACCCTCGATGGCTCTAGACGATCAGGAAAATTCTGATCCCAATCATGCTGCATAATGGTCGTGCCCTCGATCAACATTGGACCTAACGGGGTTAACTGTGAAGTCCTTGGTGATAGCTGAAGGCTAAATCACGGCATATCATGAGGAGCATTGTGCGGCTCAGGGTAGTCACCTGGATGATCATATCTAATATCCCCCACGGGTGCCTCAACGCCCCCTTGCTGGGGTCCCCGTCTTCTCTGACCATCACGACTACGTGAGCCACCCCTTCCTCTCTGGCCACGCCTGCTACATTTACCACGTTCAGGGGCCACTTGTGGCCCATGATGGTACTCCTCGAGGGGCACATATCCTAGGCTCCCATCCTCTCGGGCACGTATCAATATGGTAACAGCAAGATCAGTAACCCGCCGGCCAAGCCCGTGCACAACTGCCACTCCCCCGCTTGTATGTTGTAGCATCTCCAGTCCTAACTGGTAGAACTGGTGTAAGCCAATAGCCTACATAACATATAAAATATTAATTAAGGAATTGATGGTAAAGTAATATAACTTTGTAAGTAAGTATAACAAATAACATACCAGAGCCTCATGCCTCCCGGCGTATGGTACATACAGACCACCAGTGCGATAAACGGGATTCCCGATGAGAAGTCGGGTAACATTGTGATACCAACCCATGCACTCATGCTCCCCGTCCAAAACTCCAAATGATCAAGTGGAGGGTATTGCAGAATCAGGCTATACCTTTGGTCCCAATCCTCTATCTGGGCCTTTAGCCAGGCCAAGTATGTCAAATCAACCTTGCGGCGATCATCCCGTTGGTATTGTGTGGAATGCCAAGTGGGCTGAACAGGTACAAGCAGAAGCGGATTCAGGAATCGTAGGTTACGGGTGCCACTACTTTATGCATATAGTATATCAAGGGGTGAATATACATAACACCAAGCGGTGTCACAGGACATCGCTTCCCCAAAAACTTTTAATATATATATATATATATATATAAAATAAGAAATATTGGATATAAATACAAAAATTGACTTTGTCACTATAGTTATTTATTCATTTGTTTACTTTTTTCAAATATTGACACCATTTACGAAAATTTATGCCTATGCCTCTAAGTATTATCTACAACTAGCTACAAGACTGAATTGCAGGGATAGGGCGGTTCGGTTATGGTCAACTCAAATTGGTCTTTCATTCACAAAGAAACTAAGTTGGATTTAGGTTCAATTTTATGCTGAATATATATAAAAGTTATTAAAAAAAAATCATGAAAGAGCGTCTCCAATGTAATTTTTTGCATAAAAAATAGCTTAATACTACATATTCTTTGTTTGACTAGATTAATTTACCTTTATCATTCTTGGATTATTTTTTACATGTTAATTGTCGAGTTATATGGTAATATGTTTAAAGAAAAACCTTCAACGTTCAACCTATAATAATCAACTCAAAACGACTATTAATCAAATTATTTTTTTCAAAAGCAAATAGAAAAGACAGTTCCAATTATACCTCAATATTTAAATTAATATTGTGTCATCAAAAAAAGAGACAATATATGCTAACTATCTTGCAAAAAGTTGTTCATAAAGTAAGATATAATAATAGAATGTAAAAACAAATTTAAGACTAGCATCAAAAAATTAAAAAATAAAGAAAAAGAGAGAAACTTAGCAAAGAAAACGAAGAGAAAATAGGAAAAGAAACGAAGAAAGTGAGGCCCTAGGGCCCAACAGAAAATAAAGGAAAAACAGGAAAAATGAGAGAAACAACCAAAACGCTGCGGGAAGGATTCGATCTCGCGTTCGCGAGGTCAATGACAACCTTTAGAAGGGCAGCCGGACCACTGGCACCACACCAACTTTGTTTACTTCGGGTGCCATCGCTTCCATATATCCATTGTTTCATAGAAATAATACATACATAGTAAATATTTTACCGAAGCGAGCGGGTGGCGTGGCACCCGGACCTCACCAGGTAGATCCGCCCCTGGGTACAAGCCGGGTAGGTCAAACTATCTAAGGACTCGCTCGATGGAATTATGCTCGACTATATCGAGACATATAAATGGGACTAAAAAGCTCCACATAGTTAAGCAGAAGAATTGTGAGTAAACACAACACATATCAAGCCAGACCAAGTAAACTTAAGTATATATGTACTTGTGCGCCTTCAAGTAAATACAACAAACCCTGTAATAAGGGAGATGATGTCGAGCCTCGACCTCGCGGGTAGGGCCTCGCCTATCTACCCACCTCCTAGCTAGTGGGAAAAATGGGGGAGGTGGTTCATCCGGAGCTATCGGTGGCTGGAATTGCAGGAACCTCTCCTAGGCCCAAATCTACTATATAATGTGGATGTAAAATTTAAGGCATTTTTACTATTTCTGTTATAATCATGAAAATAAATGACTATGTTTTCACATGCAGCAACGGTATAAAATTGGCAATGTCTCTCACGGTGCCCATGCACGACCGACACATCTCCCTATACATGTAAGCTAGAATAACTCCACCCCAACTGTAACCAGGTAAATCATCTAGCCGCTCCAGATGATGTAGAAAATGCAAGATGATTAGGTTTCCCGAAGTATTCGGGAACAATATACCACCAAACATCATCAACAACAAAAGCCTCGCCTGCCGCTCGATATCCTTTGTGGTAAGTCATCCGTAATCTCCGCGTGCAGCTCCACCAGATATTGCCTAACGGATGTCAACTGCAATCGACTGGCCCCACTCAACGTAGTCAGCTCAGGAGGCTGGAAACTGGTGAGACTTTGCAACATATGAAGGTAGTCCTCTCTCGTGTAGTCCCTAAGAGCATGCGGGTAAGCTACAAGTATACCATCAATGGGCAGCCCAAAAATAACCTCCACGCCCTCTAGCGTGATGGTAGCCTCACCGATGGGTAGATGAAAGGTGTGCGTCTCCGATCTCCACCGCTCTATCAAAGCCGTGATTAGGGACCAATCGAACTGCAACCGAACGATCTCTATTATACTGTAAAAACCCATATGTTGAAGGCGTCTAACTATACGGGGATACATTGGGTGGTCCCTAATGAACTCCCACATATCGTCTATACGTCTGGGGTGGAATGTATGGGAAAGACATTGACCTTCCCAGATGTGTGAAGACCCATGGTTGCCCTGGAGCAACAGTAGCTCTCAAGATGCAAGTCCGGGAAAAAATGGCGCTTGCTTTGCTAAGCGCCTCCAGAAATTTAAATCCATATTTTCAATGCTACCCTATATGCGTCACCCACTAAGGAACATAATTTACAAACCTGATCTCTCGGGACGATTAGCCAAATGGGCCGTAGAAATTAGCGGGTATGATATCGAATATCGACCCCGAACCGCCATCAAATCTCTAATTTTGGCAGACTTCGTGGCCGACTTCACGTCGGCCTTAATATCCAAAGTCGAAAGGGAATTGTTGTTAACCTCAAGGATTTTCTCGGGAATCTGGACCCTCTTTACGGACGGTGCCTCGAATGCAAAGGGGTCCGAAATCAGCATCGTGTTGAAGCCGCCTACGGGTAACGTAGTTAGGCAATCTATTAGAACTGTGAAGTTGACTAACAATGAGACCGAGTATGAGACCATGATTACAGGTCTTGAATTGGCTAAAAGCCTGGGGACCGAAGTGATCGAAGTTAAGTCTGACTCCCTCCGTGTGGTAAATCAAGTCAATGGGATATTTGAAGTAAAGAGGAACGAATATGAAGGAACTTGGACAAATTACAGGTAACGCCACATCGATTCAATGAATGGACCTTACAACACGTACCCCTGGATTAAAATAGCGAAGCCGATGCTCTGGCTAACTTGGGGTCATTGGTTGATGATGATGAATTCAGCTCAGGAACGGTCATACAACTCATGAGATCGGTAGTGGAAGAAGGCCATGCCAAAAAACTCAACAAGTTTAACTTGGGACTGGAGAAACAAATATGTAGACTACTTGAAGATTGGGAAGCTACCCTCAGATCCTAAATAATCGAGAGTTTTGCGTACGAAGGCAGCCCGTTTTAGCCTATCCAAAGGTACTTTGTTCAGAAGAACTGTCACGCCCCAAACTAGGGGAGGCACGACTGGCACTCGATACTGTATTCGATCGAGTTA
>ML286737.1:4839-43363 GCA_005239495.1 Nicotiana undulata
GCGACAGCATGGCGACTCTGCTGGGGATTTCTAGGCTTTTACCATTTCAAACTACTTTGTGAATTTGCACCTCTTCCCTCTCCCCTTATGTGCAATTAATTGTTTATTTCCTTCAAGTATTTAATTTTTTCTTAAAAGCAAAACTAACATGTTTCCTTGTTTTCCTTTGTAATCTCTTTCAATTACAACTGTTGTATTTACTGCTTTCACAACGTGCAAATACATGACTACATGCATTTACTGTTCATTTATTGCATAATCATGCTCAACATCATACTCCACTCGTGCCAATACAAATTCTATAGCAACGCTTGATGAGTGGCTGCGCCCTTCCTATTTTATATCACCCCTAAATTCGGAAAGACTTATTTGCGGTAAAACTAGTCGATCAGCGGTGCAGTCAACGGTTTCGTGCCTTCCCCCTTGAGTTGTCTGCTCAAGGGTACTGTCTGAAAGCCCATAGAAACTTTACTCTGTTATATTGTACATGCATCATGGTCAAACCTAGTTAGGTTAATGTGTTTTCCACACAATGACCCTTTAAGATATCCTTGTCCAAAGTCCGCCGGGTTTTTCATAATCCTAACGGGCATCATCACGTTCTGTGCATTTATTTGGAGAACTAAATGCTTGTATGCTAATCATAATGTGTAAATAGTAGAATCTAGTTGGGGTAAGGACCTAACTATGTTTATCTTGCAGAAATATGAGGTACGAAGTCCCTAGATTCGCCTTGGTCAGCAATATTCACCCAAAGCTCTTGAACTGGTGGGAGGATCTTCACTATAGTGACAAAAAAAACATGTCAGGAAATATTTGGGTAACTTACCGTCTCTCCTAGACATCCAACCCAACAAAATGTTGATCGAGGCTGCCACCTTATTCTGGGATAGCGAAAGAGCCGTATTACATTTTGGGAACATTGAAATGACACCGTTGCTAGAGGAAATTGGAGGACTAACTGGGATAGTCTGGGAAACCCCTGGACTATTGGTGCCTGAGAATCGCTCAGGCAAGGGTTTTTTGAAAATGATGGGTCTGAAGAAGAATGCTGAGTTAGAATGTCTGAAGAAATCATACATCCCTTTTGAGTACTTATATGAAAGGTACGACCACAGCAAATGATAATGTACCTACCATGACGAATTTGCCATTACATCTTTGGGACATATCCACCATAGGGTATTTGTCTTCATTGTTTGCTTCCTGGGGTTAATCGTGTTTCCAACAAAGAAGGAAAGTATTCACACTAGGTTAGCTATGGTAACCAAGACTTTGATAGAGGGGATTGACGGGCAAACTTTCAGCATTGTCCCAATGATCACAGAAGACATTTACCGAGCTCTAGAACGTTGTCAGAGAGGAGCTAAACACTTCGAGGATTGCAACTTGTTACTACAACTGTGGCTCTTAGAACATCTCCAAAAGGGTAAGTACCAACAGGAATTTCCACGAAGGGCGTAGAACGATCACATTGCCTTCCATCACCCTAAGCGGATGACATACATTCCCGATAGATTTGCTCAGCCCGAGACTGCCAAGGAATGGGTAGAGTTCTTTGATAATCTAACTGAGGAACAAATATAGTGGATGTTCGAGTGGTTTCAAACAGACGAATTCATCGTCAGGTCCAGGGATGCACCACACCTGGTGCTAATCGGGCTGAGAGGAATATATCCTTACGTTCCTCTCTGGGTTATGAGATAAGCAGACAGAAAGCAAATTGTACCAAGGGTCGACAAGATGAGCCATTTCCGAGCTGACTTTCAGGATGACGATATACCCTACAAGTGCCAAGCCCAACACATGTGGCACTGCAAGATCATAATGGAAAGGAACACAATTGAACCAGACAGGTATCACGCAGATTGCACACCTTTCTACTCGGGATGGTTAGAAGACGACTTGGATGGGTTAATCAGGCCAGGGACCGACCGAGGTCACAGAATCATAGATGAGAGTGCCAAGGATCAGGTCAAGTACAATCGGGTGCGCAAGAGAGTTCATGAGTGCGAAAGTAAGCACTGTGAGATACATGAAACCAACAAGAGATTGATTGAAGAATGGAAAGACATGGTCGTCCGTTCCAACAAGAAGCTGGAATACTTGGAGCGAGGCATAGTCGAGCTGGAAGGTAAGATCATCAAGAGGGTTCAATACTGCTAGAAATCTTAGGGGAATGAAGCTAGACATCTGGCTAGAGCATACATGCTCTAGGATTGCGCGAGCTAGGGAACCTGTTCGATGGAATCAAGGATGCCGAATCTGGGGAAGGTCCTTCTGGGACCAAGTAGAATAGGATTTCTTTTTATTAATATAATAAGGCCAATGGCCATTAGTGACTTTATTTCTTGTTTGTTATCTTAGTGTTGTTTTGGATTCATCTATATTTACATTAATGAAATGAGGCATTTTTGCATCCAAGTTCTCCAAATCAATTTGTCGCTAGGCCTACCTCGGGCACAATGGGGCTCCCAAATTAGGACGCGCTTTTATATTCCTGCACTATGTGTTTAAATACCGCAATACATTTTCATAATCCTCACTGACTTGGCTACCTTTTATTTTCTTTCCTTTTTATTATTCCCCTCCCCAAAGGTTGGTTCGTGCACTCTGGCATCATCATCATACTACACAAGATCCAGGGGCCCTCCACCTTCTCCTCCTCCTAGTCCTCCCAAAGGCAAAAGCAATGGCAAAGGGAAAGGGAAGATTTGAGCAATATCAGGAAAGAGAATACAATTGAACGAACAAAGGCTGATGACAGTCAGGGTATTCAGGTTCAGAATGAGGCTATGTCACAACTCGAGCAGAGGTTGTTGAAGCTCCAAGGAGAGTTAGAGCAGGTCCGAAATTTGGCAAATTTATCCTTCACACTCAGTGTCCCAGATGTCAACCATCCCAACACCCAAAATCCCATACCTCCTCAAAATACCCCAAACAAACAAAATCATCCCACAACCCATCACCACACCACTCCACCAAAGAATCAAACTCTTCCACCACAATACAATGCTTGCCACACTCCAAGAAATACCCCACTACTCGTCCCCGAACCACAAAATTCCACAAACGACCACCTTTACACCCAGGCACAAGGCCATCACAATAATCTCATCTACGTGGAGACTTTTCCACACTCCACCCAACCCATTTCATACACGCCTGAATCCAGTGAGAAGGATTTTCTTATCAAGAATTTGGCTGAAGAACTTAAGAAGCTGACTAGCCGAGTGCAAGGTGTTGAGGGAAGCAAAGGAGTTGAAGGGCTGAATTATGAAGATCTCTGTATCCAGCCCGATGTCGAACTGCCAGAGGGGTACAAACCTCCTAAGTTCGAGATGTTCGACGGTACAGGTGATCTGAGGATCCATCTGAGGACCTACTGTGATAAATTGGTGGGAGTGGGAAAAGACGAGAAGATTCACATGAAGCTATTTATGAGGAGCCTCACAGGGGATGCTCTGTCTTGGTACATCAGCCAAGACCCCAAGAAGTGATCCAACTGGGTGAACATGACGTCAGACTTCATGGACCGGTTCAGGTTCAATACAGAGAATGCGCCAGATGTGTTCTATATTCAGAATCTTAATAAGAAGCCCATGGAAACTTTTTGCGAGTATGCTACTCGCTGGAGATCTGAAGCAGCTAAGGTCAGGCCTGATCTAAACGAAGAACAGATGAACAAATTCTCCATCCGAGCACAAGATCCACAGTATTATGAGAGGCTGATGGTGATTGAGAACCATAAATTCTCTGACATTATCAAGTTGGGTGAGAGAATTGAGGAAAGGATCAAAAGCGGAATGGTTACAAATTTTGAAGCATTGCAGGCTACAAGCAAGGCCCTGCAATCTGGAGGTATGTCCAAGAAAAGAGACATGGAAGCTGTAATGGTTGAACAGAGGACTAAATCCCCGCTGAAATACCAAACCTACCAAACACCCCCACTCACATATCAACCAGTACCAACATACAAAGTGCCTTCGCCCACATACCAGTCAACACCTCTACCAACATATCAGTCATCTCCCCCACCTACTTATCAGCCACAATCTCCCAGATATTCCCAACCAGCTCTTGTTTTCCATACCTACAATTCTCAACCATCTCACTTCCAATCTCCCCCTGCTCGCCAAAATTTCCCGAGACCTCGACCCAATTTTGATCGCAAGCCTCCTAAACAATACACTGTCATCGCTGAGCCTATTAACTGGCTATATGAAAGACTGAAATATGCCAGTTACGTCACTCCTATCCCTGATATGACCCCTGCGAACTCCTCTTAATGGGTTAATGCAAATAAGACTTGTGCATACCATTCCAATATGAAGGGACACGCAATTGATGAATTCCGCTCACTGAAAGACAGGATACAATCTCTGATTGATAATAAAGTCATTCTAGCAAAGGTATCTACCCCCAATGTCCGCAGCAATCCGCTCCCAGACCACAAGGGTGGATGAGTCAACATGATTGAGATGGAAGAAGATTGGGATCCAGAAGGGTCGATCGGATTGATCATAGAAGGTGATGACCCAAAGACGCCAGCAATCACTCTCAATCCTATCATAGTACAGATTCAGCCATCCGTAGATGTTGAGGTAACAACATCAGTCCCATTTGAGTTTGAAACGGCACCGCCTGCAGACGCACATGTGCCATTCGAGGTTGAAGTTATACCACCTGCTAAGGCACCTGTTCCATTCGAAGTAAAGGTAGCTACACCAGTCACAGTGGCGGTGTCAACCACGCCACCCTTTTTCACCAATGTTATATCATGGGATTATGTAGTTGAGGCAAGAAGGAAAGGAAAAACTAAGATAGAAGAAGTTACCGCTGCACAGGGAATGACAAGGACCGGGAGGGTCTATACACCTGAACATTTGTTAGAATCCAGTAAGCAGGCTTCCAACAGGACACCCATCATTGAGACAGGCCCAGATGATCTTTGGAGGAAGGTGCAGGCCAAAGAATACTCGGTCATTGATCAGTTGAACAAGACCCCAGCTCAGATATCCATTCTGTCATTGCTGCAGAATTCAGAGATGCACAGAAATGCTTTGATAAAAGTGCTTAACGAAGCATATGTTCCAAATAACATCACATGCGGGGAAATGGCCAATATGGTGGGTCAGGTATTGGAAATTCATAAGATCACCTTCCACGAGGACGAGCTGCCACCTGAAGGGTTAAGTCATGACAAAGCACTGCACATCACCGTGCAATGTGAGGACTACTTCATCACTAGGATTCTGATTGACGGGGAATCCAGCCTCAACATCTGTCTATTGACAACACTCAAGAAATTGGGCAAGGGGATGTATGAGATAAAAGAAAGGTCGATGAATGTGAAAGCATTCGATGGTTCTCAAAGGTCCACCATCGGTGATCAGTATTTGTTTGCAAATGGGACCTACGTGGTTCGAGGTTGATTTTCAAGTGATAAACATATCAGCATCCTACAACTTGTTATTAGGACAGCCATGGATATATGTCGCTGGGGCCGTGGCATCGACATTGCATCAGGCAGTAAAATTCGAGTGGAACCACCAGGAAGTGATCATTCATGGAGACGGGAGAAATCCTATCTATAGTCGCCAAACCATCCCGATAGTGAAAAGAAGAAGAAGGCTGGGTGGATAAACCTACCCCCATATTGAACGAGTCAACGCAATAGACAAAGACAAGTGGTGGGACAGTAAGATCGCAAGCATACTGAACTAGAATGGATACGAGCCTGGCAAAGGCCTCGGTAAGAACCTTCAAGGGATTTCCAAGCCAATACAGCTGAAATGCCATGGCACCACTTTTGGTATGGGATACAATTATACATGGCAAGAGTACAAGAACTGGTCGCTGATCGGCTCTCACCCTAACTACTAAAAAGTAGAAAGACGAGGGTCGGTGCAGCTTTTACCCGATAGGTCGGGATCGATTCCTCAGGGAGTTAATATTTGAAGTGAGTGTCTCTGTGATCTAGTAGTGTCTCGTGTTTCTAATTACACTTCTCATAATTTGTTGGTTTTCAAACTACAACTATGATTTATACTATGTTGACTGCAATTTAACTAACTAATTTGTTTTTGAGGTTGTTTTCTATAAGGATAAAGGCACTAGGGTTATGACTATCACCTAGGTGGGTATTTAGCGGATTCCAATTTCTAAGGCAAGGATGTTATGAAGGGATAATGATATAACCAATGCACGAAATTTCCTACTCTATACCCCTCGGTAGTTTGAGTGACTTTGCCCTAATTACCTCTCTCGGGGCCAATTGGGTGTCAGATAAGCAAGCAATTTAGGTTCAAGTAGGGTATTACTCTCTCGAGGTTTAACCCGTTAATTAGGACTCAAGTAGGGTTTTACCATCTCTGGATTCAACCCATTGATTGGGACTACCAATCTCTTGATTTTGTCCCAATTCCTTGTTGGACCAATTTTCTAGACTCAAGTCCTCTTTCTCAAGAAGGACCCAAGCCAATTGAAGGTCAATTAGTGTTTGCAACCACTAATTATATCAAGAAAACCCAAAATTAGCCCAAATAACAAACACCCATAAACATCCAAGCCCTAATTTTAGAAACCCATTAAATACCCACACTAGGGTTGATCCACAACCCTAGCTAATGGGTTTAGCTACTCATAATCAAAGGTAAATTCAATGAAAGAGATGAAGTAAAACCCATATTAATGATTTATAACATAAACCACAATGATTCAATGTTAAAATCTCAAGCAAATAGCAAGAAGAAGAAGAAGAACACTATTCACGAGCTGCTACTATTGCTGATGCAAAGCTTAACCTAAATTTTTTACAAAAGAAGCTATTTATACCCAGCCAAAATTCTGGACAAAAATACCCCTGCGGGGCTACCGCCGACCGCGTAAAAGCGACAGCGGTCTGCGGTGGGCTACTTTAGTCTTCAGCTACTGTGTCTCTGAAACTCTTGATCGCGGACCGCGGGAAATGGACCGCGGCCGTGGTGCCTTTTGCCTTACAAAATAGGCCTCTGAATCATGCCACCGCGGTCCGCGAAGATTGGACCGCGGCCGCGGTTGCATTTGGCTTGGAATTTCCTTTCTCTGAAACTTACCACCGCGGTCCGTGAAGATTGGACCGCGGCCGCGGTGGTCACTTGGCCTTTGCATTGACTCTCTGAACTTCACCACCGCGGTCCGCGAAGAATGGACCGCGACCGCGGTGGGCACTTGAGGTAGGCATCTTGTTGTTCTTGGTACTTGTGAAAGATTCACTCCTTTTCGAGCAGATTCTTGACTGATTGTCATCATTTTTGGCTCAATCTTGCAACAAGCACAACACATAAGATTTTGGGGCCATTTTGTGTAATTATAACCAAAACTTAAGCAAGAAAGGGCGGAAAACAAGGCCTAGTTATCAACTCCCCCAAACTTAAGCTTTTGCTTGTCCTCAAGCAAACAAAATAAGCCCCACCCCTTTTTGAGAAATTCCGAGAAAATTCGGATGTCCTAAGGTAACCTCTTCTAGCATCAATTGGGACTAACAATTACCCTTAATGCAAATGAATCATTAACAACATTTTACCCTTTTTTAAAACCATGGATTCAAGTGCGACACAAGATCATCAAGAGTTGACACGACTCATCAATGAAACTCTTACTACCACTTTGGTCATTGTGGAACCCAAACTCATACTTCTCAACTCTCCCTAAGCACCTCACTTTAGAATTGTAACGCTCAGAATGAGGAATATGGGAGTTCACTCATCTCTCTCAAAGAAAAGACTCAAGTCCGGCTCAAAGTACCATAGGCTTGCCCCTTATGTAAGTCACCACTAATGTAAGTTTCATTCAACTCGAGATCATATAGGGATTTTGTGGGCACATGATGAAGGCTTTTGGTCAAGGGTAGGAAGTATTTGGTCTGAGTGAGTTCTATCTTTCCTTAAGCACTTCATTTTTGTTTCACATTTTCTTGACTCCTTGAGTCATTGAACTCTTTTCGAAGGGTTGGAGAGACATACTGTCACACCTTTTTTTGTTCATTCAAATCTTTTTTCTCCTTTCTAAGCATTCCACACCTTTAATCGCATTTCTTTCATTGATTCCCTTTATTTCTTCTACTTGTTCATTCTTTTTGGCTTTTTGATGTTTATTTTCTTTCTTTTTCATTGCCTTTCCTTTTCTTTCTTTTGTGCCTTCTTTTTCACTTTATTGCATCCCTCGTCTCTCCCCCAAACTTATGCTTTTGCCTAGTGCTGATTGGGTGCCAAGAAAGGGTCGAAATGGGTAAAGGCTTGTAGCATGGTTTTTGAAAGAAAAAGGTTTAAGGCTCAAAAGGGTTGACTAGGAAAATTGTCATTGGTAGGCCATGGAAATGTTCAATTCACTATTCGTATCAAGGAGGGCCTATAATCACTTCTCAAGTCAAACTACACTTAGGATTTCACCTAGACAAACATTCATGGCAAGTTCTAGACTAATGGCACGGGACTTGGACTTGCAATTCAAACTCTTACCACTCAAGCTATGGGATTGCTAAAGAAATAGATTTGGGGGCCCACAACGACCTTAGTCATGCTTTGAGCAACACAATGGTCCCGAAAAACCACTTGATGATTATTGGCCAACACAAGAGTCTCAAGATCACAACTTTCACCATCCTAAACACAACGATTTATTTTTGACCATGGGATCAAAGGCAAATGTGTTAGGCCCAAGTGAAGCTTTTCTTGAGGCACCTTTATTCACTCACTGTTAAAAAGAAACAAAAAAGAAAAACAGACTCAAACCCTTAAGAAGGTCGTCACACCATCCATCCTCCGGAAGAGCCACCCGGTTCACACAAATTCCACCTTTGGAAAGAACCGTGGCGTTAAGAAAACCAAAGTCTTATTGCACACAAAAAATTCAAAACAAGAAGCTATGAAAGAAAAATAAGAAGCTATAAAACAGAAAAATGCGGAAAGTAAAATGCGTAGTATAGACTAAATATGTACATGAGAGGATTTAGTCGAATATACATAAGGGGTGAATATATACAATGGAAAGTAACTTTACATACATGCCAAAAGTGAAAAGTACTAAAAGTACTGAAATATTAAAGTTATTTACATACCAAAAATCAAAATACAGCATAATAAAAAACAAATGTTGTCTGCATTATACAATCATCCATCATAATCAAAAATCAAGATAGGGTCACTCCCCCAACTAAAAAAATAGCATTGTCCTCAATGCTATCTAGCAAAACAGCTCAAAAATGTTAGAAGAGAGAGAGTAAAGAAAAACTCCCTATTGGCCCTCAGCCTGTGCGAGGTCCTGTGCCTGTGTGGGGTCTGCCTGTGTGAGGTCTGTGGACTGTGGTGGAATCGGGGACTGGACCTCAATGCTCTGTGCCACCTGCTGGACCTGGGACTGGGCCTGCTCTGTAGCCTGAGCCTGCACTGGTGGGTCTGCCAACTCTAATTGAATGCCCTCCGTACGGGGCCGCACCCTCCTCCGCTTTGCTGGCCTATCGGGCTCTGGCTCCTGCTATGGCTGGGCAGCTGGGTCCTCAAACAACAGGTCCAATGGCAGTTGATCCGCCTTAAGCTTGTCCACCTCCTTTCTCAGCTCCTTCACTGACTCCTTTGAAGCCCGGGTCTTCTTGAGCCTCTTGGTCTCCTTTGTAAGATCCTTTAATGCTTGCTCGTGTGCACCAACAGCTTCCAGAATCAACTTCTGGTTCTCAAGGATTTTCTTCTGGTTGGCCAGAAGTTCCTTGAGGGAGTCCTCAACGGACTGTGGTACCTGTGGTGGGGGAGGAGTATCATGGGCTGCCACAGACATAGAAAGCACAGACAGCTTAGACGTAGCTGCCTGCATCCAGTTGTTGATACTGGCAAGTGACTGGATGAGTCTGTGGGCAGTCAGAGGATATGCCCGGGATGAAGGAATCCCTGGGTCTGCTGAAGTGGAGGGGCCTGGAGCGCTCTCTGGGATGGAGGGCTGGGGCTGAGAAGACTCCACTACAACCACTGGCTCTTCAGACTGGCCAGTGGAAGCGATGGATTTACCCTTGAACTTCTTGCTCTTCGGATTGTCATCACTTTGCAGATCATACCAAGAGAAAGGGGCTTTTGTTTTCAGATTCACATCAAAATTTCTCTTTTCCACCCGTTGATCCTCAAAATACATAGTCAAGAAGTTGGGAAATGGGTAAGCTCGATCACCTTCATTTACCACCCGGTTGATGACGGTGGACATGACATTCCCGACCTTAATCGGGAACCCCGCCATAATAGCAACAAGCAATACAGCCCGCCGGAGAGGAATGGTTTTTTCATGGAAGGAGGGGTCAAGCCTGTTGCACACGAACGTCTCCCAGCCCTTAGCCTCAAAATTCAACGTTCTTCTGAAAATAGTCCTCCTGCTTGCAACCAGTCAGGGGTCTCACCAGGAATGGCCAAGTGCTCAGCTAGCCAATGACGGGCCTCATCACCCGCCTCCAACTTCTCCCGGTATTGTGTGTCATCTACATCATCCATCTCTAGATAAGCGTTCAAAGCAGCCCCATCAAACGGTATCGTGAGATTCCTCACCATGGTAGCTTTGGAGTCCTTCAGAAAAGACAAATTTGTGTAAAACTCCTTTACCAGGTGTTCATTTGCATCCGCCAAGTAGCAAGATAAGAAGTCCCAGCCCTTTCTTTATGTGAATTGCCTCTTCACATTTGGGTTGTATGGCAACAGATCTTTGGTGGTGGACTTGTGCTCCACTATCAGTGTTCTCTTCGTCCACCAGTCCCGGAATTGGTGAAAAGCTGCCTCACTGACAAATCTATCTTGCCACACCACCGGGTTCCTTGTTCTCTCCACTCCCCCAACTTGGGGTTCACCCCCTGGTTGGGGTTCATTTACAGCAGCTTCATCTCCGGAATGTTCACTTGATAGGGAAGCTGTGGGTGAGGTGGAGTCTATGTGGACACTCCATGCTGCTGAGCCTTCAGACGACTCAGAGTTGGCAGGTGCTGAGGCAGAGGGAGATACAGATGGCTCATTGGTCAGCCTGAACCTCTCCGGGAAGTCTGGGTAGTGCTCAGATATAGATTCTGAAGATTCTCCCTCGGAGGGTACATATTCACTTCCCGATTGGGAAGCAGCTCTATCCATTGCCCTGATTGCCTTTCTTGTCTCTTTCATGGCCTGCCGGACTTTGGGGGCCAGTTTGATTGTCCCTTGGCCTTTCCCCCGAGATGACTCTCCTCTGCCACCAGGTTTACGGCCACCACCTTGTGATTGAACCATTCTCTGCAAGTTCAAAACATTTAACATTGTTAGTACCCAAAAGAGTGGATAGAACATGGATACACAGTTGAGTTGCAGCAGACAGATGACCTGCAGAAGGGGGATCGCGGACTGCGAAAAATCAACCGCGGTCCATAGTGAGGGGGTTGGATAGAAATGACCTCTCTGAAAGTGAGCACCGCGGACCGCGAAAAGACGACCGCGGTCTGCACTCAGGCATCACGGACCGCGAAAAAGTGACTGCGGCCGCGGTGGAAAGGGAATCAGAATACCCCTCCTCTAAAGATAGGCACCGCGGACCGCGAAGAAGCGATCGCGGTCATCATGGAAAACTATATAGTTCAAGCACCGCGGTCCGCGAAAAAGTGACCGCGGGACGCGCTCAGACCAAGAAACTAGGGTTCAATTTTTTTATAGTGATTTTCAAGTTCAAATGCAAATTTTGTTAAAACCCTACGTGTATGATCAGTGAAATTAACTACCAAGTGTCTAAACTGAGCAATATGAACAAACCCTAACATGGTTAAAGGCTTAGAGAAGAATAATGGTGAAAAAGAGAAGAAACTCTACCAAATAATAGAGAAAATAATAAAATTAAGAAGTTAATGAATCATAATTACACTTACTAGATGTTTGGATGAGGATTAGATGAATGAAATGCAAGGTGAAAATGATGAAGCTTGAGGCACAGTTGAAATTTTGCTCTGGAGAGCTAAAGTGCGTAAAGTGTAAAAAGAAACCCTGAGGGCCTATTTATAGAGGGGATCTGGGGTCCACTTCACTTACCCACCGCGGACCGCGAAAAGTCGACCGCGATCCGCGGTCATGCAATGTTCAAGAGCAAATGTGACAGCTGTCACCGCGGTCCATGAAAATACGACTGCGACCCGCGATGAAAGCTTAAGAGAATGGATGGACTGCTGCTAGGGATCCGCGGTCCGCTAAATGAGAACCGCGTCCATGGAGAAAACTTCAGAGAGCATCTTTCAAATGAGGAGGCACCGCGGACCACGAAAATTCAACCGCGGTCGCGGTGCCAACTTCAGAGAGCTGAACATTCCACAGTTAGCTTTTTGCCCTGCATCAAAATAATCCTACAGCATCCCAAAACCAGTTAGTGCAAAAATGAGTCCTATACTACCAATAAAGTCAAAGAAAAACAAAAATAAAGACACATGGGTTGCCTCCCAAGAAGCGCTTGATTTAACGTCGCGGCACGACGCATGTTACCAAGCTCATTTTAGATGGAGAAGTGCCACCACATGGCTATCATCAATTTTGCCCAGGTAGTGCTTGACCCTGTGCCCATTTACTCTGAAAATTTCCCCACTTTTGTTCTTTAGATCAAGAGCACCAAACGGAGTCACAAACACCACTTCAAAAGGTCCGTTCCACTTTGACTTAAGCTTTCCCGGAAACAGACGTAACCGAGAATTGAACAAGAGAACCAAGTCACCTTCTTTAAACTCCTTGCCACAAGCATACATATCATGAAGGTACTTCATTTTGTCCTTGTACAAGGACGAACTGGAGTAGGCATGGAATCTGAATTCAACAAATTCATTAAGCTGCTCCACCCGAAGGTTGGCTGCCACATCACATTCAAGGTTCAACTTCTTCAAGACATATCCTTGTTCTCTAACTCAACCGGTATATGACAAGCTTTCCCAAACACCAATCGGTACGGAGACATACCGATCGGGGTCTTGTAGGCAGTCCTATAAGCCCATAGAGCGTCATCCAACTTCTTTGACCAATCGGTCCTATTTGCATTGACCGTTTTTGACAATATGCTCTTTATTTCCCTGTTGGAGACTTCAACTTGGCCACTCGCCTGGGGATGATAGGGGGTGGTAACTTTGTGATTTACACCATACTTTGAAAGCAAGGTGTCAAAGGCTTTATTACAAAAATGCGACCCCCCATCACTGATGATTGCACGAGGCGTGCCAAACCTTGTAAAAATGCTCTTCTTGAGAAATGCAACAACACTCCGGGCCTCATTCTGGGTAAAGCCACAGCCTCAACCTATTTAGAAGCATAATCTACCGCCACTAGAATGTATGTGTTCCCACAAGAGCTAACAAATGGGCCCATGAAATCGATGCCCCATACATCAAAAATGTCCACCTCTAGGATAGTATTGAGAGGCATCTCATCTTTCTTTGACATTCCTCAGGACCTTTGACACTCATCACATCTTTTGACTAAGTCACCGGCATCTTTGTACAATGTGGGCCAAAAGAAATCACAGCTCAGCACTTTTGAAGCAGTCCTTGCCCCTCCACGATGACCACCATACGGTGAGGAGTGGCAAGACTCAAGAATAGACCTTTGTTCTTCTCCCGGAATACATCGCCGGATGACCCCATCAGTGCAAATCTTGAATAAATATGGTTCATCCCAATAGAAGTCCATGCTATCCCTCCTAAGATTCTTCCGTTGGTTAGAAGAGAGATCACAAGGGACAACACCCGTGACAAGATAGTTGGCGATGTCGGCAAACCATCGCATTTCTTGCATGACACCGACAAAAGTTGCTCATCCGAGAAATCGTCATTGATTTCAAGCTCATCACAAGGTCGACCTTGCTCCTCCAATCGAGAAAGATGGTCGGCCACTTGGTTTTCACTTCCTTTTCTATCCACAATCTCCAAGTCGAATTCTTGAAGCAACAATACCCAACGCATGACTCTCGCTTTGGAATCCTTTTTGGTCATGAGATACCGGAGTGCCGCATGGTCAGTGTGAACTATGACCTTGGCACCCATCAAATAAGGACAAAATTTCTCCATAGCAAAGACTATTGCCAAAAGCTCCTTCTCTGTGACAGTGTAATTCATTTGGGCGAAGTTCATCGTTTTGCTATCATAATAGATAGGGTGAAATTCTTGTTCACCCTTTGGACCAAAACATCACCCACAGTTACATCACTAGAGTCACACATAAGCTCGAAGGGCGAGCTCCAATCCGGCACCGTGATGATAGGAGTTGTGGTGAGCTTGTGCTTTAACAATTCAAAGGCATGCATGCAATGCTCATCAAAATGGAATTTGGCATCTTTCTCAAGCAACTTGCACAAAGGATTTACCACCTTAGAGAAGTCCTTAATGAAACGCCGATAGAACCCGGCGTGACCAAGGAAGCTCCGGACTCCTCTTCACAACGAGCAAGGACCTTGTCAAGACTTATCAAGCACTCATCGAAGGAATCCCCTATTACAATGAAGTCATCCATAAACACCTCAAGGAAGTCTCCAACCATGTTAGTAAAGATCGCCATCATGCACCTTTGGAAAGTGGAGGGTGCATTGCAAAGGCCAAACGGCATACGGGCGAAGGCAAAAGTACCATATGGACACGTAAAAGTGGTCTTCTCTTGATCTTCCGGGGCAATAAAAATTTGATTATAACCAGAATACCCATCAAGAAAACAATATAAAGCCCGACCCGCAAGCCTATCTAACATTTGATCCAAGAATGGAAAGGGAAAATAGTCTTTGTGGGTCACTTTGTTGAGTTTGCGGTAGTCCATACACACCCCCCATCCGGTGACCGTTCTTGTGGGAATGAGCTCATTTTTTTCATTTTGGATCACCGTTATTCCACCCTTTTTCGGAACGCATTGGACCAGAGAAGTCCAAGCACTATCCAAAATTGGATAGACAACACCCGCATCGAGCCATTTTATGATCTTCTTCTTCGCCACCTCTTGCATTGCCTCGTTGAGTCTCCTTTGATGTTACACGGAGGTATTTTCTCCATCCTCCAATATGATTTTGTGCATGCAAAAGGCGGGGCTAATACCCCTAATATCCGCAAGAGTCCATCCTATTGCTTTCTTCCTCATCCTTAGCACATTTAAAGTTGAGTCTACCTGCAATTGGGTTAGGCAAGAGGAAAGAATAACAGGCAAAGTACAATATGGACCAAGATATTCATACCTGAGATGGGAGGGTAGTGGCTTCAACTCCAAATTCGGGGGCTCTTCAATGGAAGGCTTTGTTGGTGGAGTCTTCCGGTTCTCCAAGTCTAGTGATAGCTTTTTGGGACCATAGGAGTAAGAACCCATGCCTTGAAGGGCATTGGTACTTTCAAGAACACCATCTACCACGGAGTCCTCATGATTCAATAGGGCCACCTCCACTGGATCATCAACATGGATCAAAGAACTTGCATCATCAATAATAACCTCAGTCACGAGGTCCATAAAGGAGCATACTTTTGTACTGTTGGGCTGCTTCATTGATTTACACATATGAAAGACCACCTTCTCATTGCCCACTCGGAAAGTGAGCTCCCCAGCTTCTACATCAACCAAGGCCTTCCTCGTGGCAAGGAAGGGCCTTCCCAAGATAGTGGGGACTTCATAATCAACTTCACAGTCCGAAATGACAAAATCCGCGGGAAATATAAATTTTTCCACCCGCACTAGCACATCATCAATTATCCCTAGGGGCCTCTTCATCAACATATCCGCCATTTGCAAACGCATGGAGGTCGCCCTAGGTTGCCCGATTCCCAAAGTTTTAAAAACTGAGTATGGCATCAAGTTAATACTCGCCCCAAGATCACACAAGGCTTTGGCAAAGTTCGCACTCCCGATTGTGCAAGGAATCGTAAAAGCTCTCGGATCTTCAAGTTTTGGTCCCATGGAATGAACTATAGCACTCACTTGGTGAGTCATCTTGATGGTTTCACATTCCATGGACCGCTTTTTAGTGACTAAGTCTTTCATGAACTTAGCGTATCCGGGCATTTGTTCCAAGGCTTCAACCAACGGGACATTGATGGAGAGACCCTTCATCATATCAATAAACTTCTTGAATTGAGTCTCTTGCTTTTGTTTGGCCAACCGTTGAGGGTAAGGAGTGGGTGGCCTAGGAAATGGTGCCTTGGCTTGTGGGACCACCGGTTCCGGCATATCAATCACGTGTTCCCTAGACGGGTTCACATCCCTTTATAAATCCTCCCTATCATCTTGTATATCAATTCTCACCTCACTTGTAGTTGTATCATCCACCACTTGCTCAACTTCAACCGGTAACTCTTCATTGGGAATTTCATCATCATTAACAACAATCTTCCTTTAGCTAGAAGCACTTGCTTCACCACCTTTTCCACTTCTCGTGGTCACCGTCATGGCATGACCGATATTGTTATTGTTCCCACCCTTAGGGTTCACCACCGTATCACTAGGTAGTGCACCCTTTGGGCGTGTGTTTAAGGCATGAGAAATTTGGCCCATTTGTACTTCGAGGTTCCTAATGGAGGTATTGTGGGAGGCCAACTGAGCATCGGAGTCTGCATTTCGCTCCATCATATGCTTGAACATGTTTTCAATTATTCCCATATCATTGCTCAATGAGCTTCGCCCTTGATATTGGTACGGAGGTGGGTTGCTTGGTTGTTGGTATATCGGGGGCCTTTGAAAGCCAGACCCTCGGTTACCATTGCCACCCCAATTGTTGTTGTTGTTGTTACCTCCATTCCAATTGCCATTATTGTTGTTCCCCCATTGTCGGTCATTTTTGTTCCCCCATTGGAGATCATTGTTGTTCCCCCAATTCCGAGCATTGTTGTTATTGTTCCAATTCCTTGGTCTTTGGTTCCCCCAACTTTGATTGTTGCCTTGGTTTCTCCAATTTTGATTATTGTTTTGACTGTTTCCTTGACCTTGGTAGTTATTAGCATACATCACATCTTCTTCTTGGTCATCATACTCTTCTTCTTGGCTATACCCACTCGGCCCTTGGTCACCCTTATCATTGTTGCCTTGCTTAGAATTTCCCCGGGGTCTTCTTTGGTTCACTCCCTCCATGGCATTCACTTGCTTAGGCCTTTTTAACTATTGAAGTTGGTCCTTTGCAAGTTGGTTCATAGTGGTCATGAGCTCGGCAATTGCTTGCCCCTGTTCTTGAAGTTCTTTGTGAAGACTATTGACATCGGTCTTACCCTGAGGTACATTTGCTCTACTTTTCCAAGCTGACGATGTGTCAGCCATCTCATCTAGTATCTCACATGCCTCTGGGTAACTCAATTTCATGAAATTTCCACCGGCCAACTGATTGACCACACATTGATTAACAGTGTTTATCCCTCGGTAGAAAGTCTGCTGGATCATGGCTTCAGTCATGTCATTGTTTGGACATTCCTTAACCATGGTCTGGTATCTCTCCCATATCTCATGCAAAGGCTCATTGGGTTCTTGCTTAAAGGCCATGATTTCATCTCTGAGCGCCGCCATATGACTTGGTGAAAAGAATTTAGCAATGAATTTGTCCGCGAGCTCATCCCAAGTAGATATTGAGTGGTTGGGAAGCCGCTCGAGCCAGTCAAGAGCCTTCCCTCGAAGAGAGAAGGGGAATAACCGAAGTCTCAATGAATCCTCTGAGACATTTGTCTGCTTACTACCCCAGCAGGTATCCACGAAGCCCTTTAGATGTTTATAAGCATTCTGGTGCGCAGCTCCGGTGAAATAACCCCTCTGATCCAAAAGGGTAAGCATCACATTTGTTATCTGAAAATTTCTCGCCCGAATCCTCGACGGGAGAATGACACTAGCATACCCCTTTTTTGGAAGAACCCGAGGGGCAGCTCTAGCAGCTGGAGGTGGAGGAGGATCCTGATTGTCCTCATTAATATTGGTCGGTCGGCCTCGCCTGGGAGGAGTTACTTGGTTTATTTCCTCTTCTTGGCTCCACGATGTTTCCCAATGGATCCACCATAAGAAATGAAATGATTCAACACACACGTTAATAGAAAAAGGAAAGAAAAACACTTAACACTACTATTCACGTGGATAGTCAACACCGTATAACTCCCCGGCAACGGCGCCAAAAAGTGATCGGCTCTCACCCTCACTACTAAAAAGTAGGAAGACGAGGGTCGATGCAGCTTTTACCCGATAGGTTGGGATCGATTCCTCAGGGAGTTAATAATTGGAGTGAGTGTCTATGTGATCTATTAAGACCATGGATCCACGACATGAAAGAAGTACCATCTACCTTGCATCAAGTAATTAAATTCCCTTCCGAGTGGGGAGTTCAACAGATTTGAGGCGATCAGCAAACCTCACGGAATATAAATTCTGTGGTACACTATAACGAAAAAGAAGAAGCGGAAAAATCAAAAGATAAAGAGATTATCCTGGCAGAAACTGTTGCTCAAACAGGTACGAAAGAAATTGTTTCCCAAAAAAGGTATGGAAGAAACTATTACTCAAACAGGTACGAAAGAAGAATATAGCCACGAGAAAGTGAACCAAGTCACCGAGGAAGGTGTATCAAACCATACGGACGTAGATTCCAGACTTGCCCAGGTTGACAACCTCGGTCTCGTCCAGGTTGGACTTAGGTCTGTTCTCAAAATTCTCGACTCCTTTGACAATTTCATTAGGTATATCATCTTCTTCCTCTAAATCAATGTATGTTTGTTGCGTTGCCTTATTGCATGTCACAATCATTGAAGATCTTATTGCAGAAATAGGAAAATGCGAAAAGGGAAATCATTTAGTAAAAAAACAATGAACAATGCTTGTATAGCCTTGCTACCCTGAGACTCTTCAGGCCCTGACTGTTTTGGATAGTCCAATTCTTGAGAGATGCTCATCTGCTCACGGCCTGGATGGAAGGGCCTTCCTCCCCCTCCTCCTTAAAAATGACGCAACAATCCATGTCGTCGTCTTCCAGAAATAAGTTCTTCAGCGATGCCAGCGCTTCTTCTTCCTATGACCCCCATGATGTTTCGTGTTTCTAATTACACTTCTCATAATTTGTTGGTTTTCAAACTACAACTATGATTTATACTATGTTGACTGCAATTTAACTAACTAATTTGTTTTTGAGGTTGTTTTCTATAAGGATAAAGGCACTAGGATTATGACTATCACCTAGGCGGGTATTTAGCGGATTCCAATTTCCAAGGCAAGGATGTTAATGAAGGGATAATGATATAACCAATGCACGAAATTGCCCACTCTATACCCCTCGGTAGTTTGATTGACTTTGCCCTAATTACCTCTCTCGAGGCCAATTGGGTGTCAGATAAGCAAGCAATTTAGGTTCAAGTAGGGTATTACTCTCTTGAGGTTTAACCCGTTAATTAGGACTCAAGTAGGGATTTACCATCTCTGGATTCAACCCATTGATTGGGACTACCAATCTCTTGATTTTGTCCTAATTCCTTGTTGGACCAATTTTCTAGACTCAAGTCCTCTTTCTCAAGAAAGACCCAAGTCAATTGAAGGTCAATTAGTGTTTGCAACCACTAATTATAGCAAGAAAACCCAAAATTAGCCCAAATAACAAACACTCATAAACATCCAAGCCCTAATTTTAGAAACCCATTAAATACCCACACTAGGGTTGAGCCACAACCCTAGCTAATGGGTTTAGCTACTCATAATCAAAGGTAAATTCAATGAAAGAGATGAAGTAAAACCCATATTAATGATTTATAACATAAACCACAATGATTCAATGTTAAAATATCAAGAAAATAGCAAGAAGAAGAAGAAGAACACTATTCACGAGCTGCTACTATTGCTGATGCAAAGCTTAACCTAAAAAAATTATAAAAGAATCTATTTATACCCAACCGAAATTGCGGACAAAAATACTCCTGCGGGGCTACCGCGGTCTGCGGTGGGCTGCTTTAGTCTTCAGCTGTTGTGTCTCTGAAACTCTTGACCGCGGACCGCGGGAAATGGACCGCAGTCGCGGTGCCTTTTGCCTTACAAAATAGGCCTCTGAATCATGCCACGGCGGTCCGCGAAGATTGGACCGCGGTCGTGGTGGCATTTGGCTTGGAATTTCCTTTCTCTGAACCTTACCACCGCGGTCCGCAAAGATTGGACCGCGGCCGCAGTGGTCACTTGGCCTTTGAATTGACTGTCTGAACTTTACCACCGCGGTCCGCGAAGAATGGACCGCGAGCGCGGTGCGCACTTGAGGTAGGCATCTTGTTGTTCTTGATACTTGTGCAAGATTCACTCCTTTTCGAGCAGATTCTTGACTGATTGTCATCATTTTTGGCTCATCGTGCAACAAGCACAACACATAAGCTTTTATGGCCATTTTGTGTACCATTATAGCCAAAACTTAAGCAAGAAAGGGAGGAAAACAAGGTAAAAATCGTAGTTATCAGTCTCCACCATGGCGCGGTCCCTATTACCCATTGGAACAGCTGATACCGCATCTGGAGCATACCTTTCAGCAAGCCGATATTATATGGGGGTCAAAGGAAGAAGAAGCACTGGCAGCCCTGAAAAACTTATTCCTGGAAGATGATGACATGGACTGTTGCATCATTGTTGAGGAGGAGGAGGAGGAAGGCCCTTCCATTCAAGTCGTGAGCAAAGTATCATCCCTTAAGAATTAGACTGTCAGAACATTCAGGGCCCGACGAGTTCCGGGGTAGCAAGGCTGAACAAGCATTGTTTATTTTTTGTTTGCTAAATGATTTCATTTTCGCATTTTTTATTTCTACAATAAGATCTTCAATGTTCTAAACATTTATTCAAAAAGCACTTTAATGTTTCTATGAATCAATATTTATTATTATCATTTTTCTCTCACTACTTTATTTATACAGCATAACTATTACTTGTCTTGATGAACCAATGACTGTGACATGCAACGAGACAACACAACAAAAGGATAGTGATTCAGAAGAAGAGGATGATAGCATACCTGAGGAAATTGTCAAGGAGGTTGAGAATTTAGAGAACAGACCTAAGTCCAACCTGGACGAGACTGAGTTCGTCAACTTGGGAGATTCAAAAATTGTCAAAGTGACTCGAATCATCATTCATTTGTCACCATCAGAGAAAGAGGAATATACACAGTTCTTGAAAGATTATGAAGATATATTTGCATGGTCGTACGATGACATGACTGGTCTGAATACATCCATTGTGGCTCACAAATTACCAACCAATCCAATGTGCCCGCCGGTAAAGCAAAAGCTCAGAAAATTCAAGCATGACATGAGTTTGAAAATCAAGGAGGAAGTTACCAAGAAGATCAACGCCAAGGTTCTCAGGGTAGTTGAGTATCCAACATGGTTAGCCAACACCGTGCCAGTTCCTAAGAAGGATGGAAAGGTCAGGGTTTGTGTCGACTACCGGGACCTCAACCGAGCCAGTCTGAAGGATGATTTCCCTCTTCCAAACATAGACATCCTGATTGACAATTGCGCCAAGCATGAACTTCAATCGTTCGTAGATTGTTTCGTTGGTTACCACCAGATTTGGATGGACGAGGAAGACGCTGAGAAAACGGCTTTCATTACGCCGTGGGGAGTATACTACTACAAGATGATGCCATTCGGCCTGAAGAATGCTGGGTCCACCTATATGAGAGCCATGACCACTATCTTTCATGATATGATACACAAAGAGATCGAGGTGTATGTGGACGACGTCATTATCAATTCCAAGAAATCCACCGACCACATAGCAGATCTGAGAAAGTTCTTCAATAGGTTGCGGAAATACAATCTGAAACTAAACCCCGCTAAGTGTACATTCAGGGTTCCTGCAGAGAAATTGCTCGGGTTCATCGTCAGCCGTCGAGGAATAGAATTGGATCCGTCAAAGGTCAAAGCCATCCAAGAGTTACCACCGCCGAGGAATAAGAAAAATGTGATGATTTTCCTAGGACGCCTTAACTACATTAGCCGGTTCATAGCTCAATCCACGGTCATATGTGAACCAATCTTCAAGATGCTGAAGAAAGATGTTGTGACCAAATGGACCGTGGATTGTCAAAAGGCCTTCGACAGAATTAAGGAGTACTTGTCAACACCGCCAGTATTGGTACCACCTGAGCCAGGTAGACCTTTGCTACTCTACCTCGCAGCATTAGATAGAGCTTTTGGCTTCATTCTGGGGCAGCACGACGAGTTAGGAAGAAAAGAGCATGCCATTTATTATCTGAGTAAGAAGTTCACTCCATACGAGGCACGGTATTCTCTATTGGAACGTAGATCATATGCTCTAACCTGGGTAGCACAGAAGCTGAGGCATTACTTTTGTGACTACACCACATATACCATATCAAGTATGGATCCCTTGAAGTACATCTTTCAGAAGCACATGCCCACTGGCAAGCTGGCCAAATGGAAAATCCTATTGAGTGAGTTCGACATTTGTCTATGTGACTCAGAAAACAGTCAAAGGACAGGCGTTCGCAAACCATCTTGCTGAAAACCCTGTGGATGGGGAATACGAATCCTTGAAAACGTATTTTCCCAATGAAGAATTGTCATTCATAGGAGAAGATATTGCAGAATCTTATGACGGTTAGAGAATATTTTTCGATGGAGCAGCGAATTTCAAAGGAGTTGGCATCGGAGTTGTCCTAGTATCGGAAACTGGTCAACATTATCCGGTATCTACAAAACTCATGCTCCCCTGCACCAACAATATGGCAGAATATGAAGCCTGCATCTTAGGGCTCAACATGGCCATTGACATGAATGTTCAGGAATTGCTAGTGATTGGTGATTCAAATATGCTAATACACCAAGTACAAGGGGAATGGGCTACTAAGAATTCCAAGATACTGCCATAGCTGCACCACGTGCAGGAATTGAGAAAGAGGTTTACAAAGACAGAATTTTGGCACATCCCCAGAATTCTGAACAAGTTCGTTGATGCATTGGCCACTCTATCATCCATGATACAACATCCAGATAAGAACTTCATCGACCTTATTCCAATGAAAATCCATAGCCAACCGGCCTACTGTGCCCATGTTGAAGAAGAAACAGATGAAAAACCATGGTTCCACGATATCAAGGAGTATTTGTCAAAGGGAGAATACCCAGAGCTGGCAAATCACATTCAGAAACGCACGCTTCGAAGATTGTCCAACAACTTCTTTCATAGTGGAGGAATCATGTACCGGTGAACTCCTGATTTGGGATTACTGAGATGTGTCGACGCAAAGGAAGCTTCTAAACTACTGGAAGAGATACATGTTGGGACCTGAGGCCCACATATGAATGGTTTTGTCCTGGCTAAGAAGATACTCCGGGCCGGTTATTTCTAGATGACCATGGAAACGGATTGCATCCAGTATGTCCAAAAATGCTACCGATGTCAGGTACATGCAGATATGATAAAGGTACCCCCAAATGAGCTCAATGTAACAAGTTTACCTTGGCCGTTCGCCGCTCGGGGAATGGACGTCATTGGACCGATCGAGCCTACCGCCTCCAACAGACATAGGTTCATCTTGGTAGCAATTGATTATTTCACTAAATGGGTCGAAGGAACATCTTGCAAAGCAGTGACTACGAAAGTCGTGGCAGACTTTGTCTGTGACCGTATTATTTGTTGATTTGGAGTTCCAGAGCCAATCATCACTGACAACGGTTCTAATCTCAACAGTGATCCGATGAAAGCTATGTGTGATACTTTCAAAATCAAGCACAAGAATTCCACAGCCTATAGACCTCAGATGAATGGAGCTGTAGAAGCCGCCAACAAGAACATCAAGAAGATATTGAGGAAGATGATAGAAAAGCACAAGCAGTGGCATGAGAAGTTATCATTTTCCTTACTGGGATACCGCACCACAGTTCATACATCAACTGGGGAAACTCCTTACTTACTGGTTTACGACAGAGAAGTTGTTATTCCTGCCGAGATGGAAATTCCTTCCTTGAGAATCATACAAGAAGCTGAGCTCAGCGATGCAGAATGGGTAAAGAGACGTCATGAGCAACTAGCCCTTATAGATGGAAAAAGGATGAATGCGGTATGTCACGGTCAACTTTATCGGAATAGGATGTCCAGAGCTTTCAACAAAACGGTCAAGCCGAGACAGTTCGCACCGGGGCAGCTGGTGTTAAAGAAGGTCTTTCCACATTAAGATGACGCCAAAGGGAAATTCTCTCCCAACTGGCAAGGTCCGTATATGGTTCACCAAGTATTGACAGGAGGAGCGCTTATACTTGCGAAAATGGACAGAGAAGTCTGGCCAAAGCCAATCAATTCAGATGTATTCAAATGATACTATGTGTAATTCTTTATGCTTTTCTCAAGTGATGTAAACTGAACTACGCCTGACCTGATTCCCATTTAAGAGGGGATACGTAGGCAGCCCTATGGGTTCAGTCACAATTCAATCAAAATTTCATTTTTCCCCGCAATTGGAAACTGGACAGAAATTTGAGGAGGACCCTCAAAATTCCGAAGCAAGTTCAACCGATCATCGCATGTGAAACAGTCAGAAGCGTCAACCCATCAAACTGGGGCAGAATTTTGAGGAGGACCCTCAAAATTCCGAAGCAAGTTCAACCGATCATCGCATGTGAAACAGTCAGAAGCGTCAACCCATCAAACTGGGGCAGAATTTTGAGGAGGACCCTCAAAATTCCGTAGCATGAGATGTTGCAATGTCTTGAACCGTGTCACGGTCGTCGGTTCATCTAAATTTATTAAGAAATATATTTCGTACTGTGTCTTTACAAAATCATGCATATTGTTTTTTTTAAATATAGCTCTGTTCAGCGAACGCTACCCCAATGATATGAACAGGATCATCAGACCAAGCCGAGCGAGTCGAGCAAAGCAAGCGGGGATACGAACCAACCTCCCCCATTTACAGAATTCACGATTTTTCTTTGGATGCATGCACAAAGGATAAAACGCGCAAAGAAGTCACAAGTCTCCACACGATTGCAAAAGCCCAAAATTTACTGTCCGCCCAAAGGACGAATATTGTTCAAGATACGATTCTCAAAGCCACCGCACTTGCCGATATTTGCTATCAACACAAACAAACAATGCTCCGTAGTCAGAATGCTCACAACAGCCGCAATATCAAAGCCCGCTGCTAGTTAAGAAACTCAACTGTCATTTATTATTTAATCTTCTGCATAAGGCTAACTTTCTGCCTTCCTCTGTATAAGGCTAAGCTTTGCCTTCATTTTGCATGAGACTAAACTCTGTCTCCATTTTGCATGAGGTTAAGCTCTACCTCTATCTGCATAAGGCTAACTTTCTGCCTTCCTCTGCATAAAGCTAAGCTCTGCCTTCATTTTGCATGACACTAAGCTATGTCTCCATTTTGCATGAGGTTAAGCTCTACCTCCATCAGCATAAGGCTAACTTTCTGCCTTCCGTTTGCATAAGGCTGAGCTCTGCCTTCATTTTGCATGAGACTAAGCTCTGTCTCCATTTTTCATGAGGTTAAGCTCTACCTCTATCTGCATAAGGCTAACTTTCTGCCTTCCATTTGCATAAGGCTAAGCTCTGCCTTCATTTGCATGAGACTAAGATTTGTCTCCATCTTCATGAGGTTAAGCTCTACCTCCATTTGCATAAGGCTAATCTTCTACCTTCCACTTGCATAAGGCTACTCTCTGCCTTCCTACCTGTATGAGGCTAAGCTCTGCCTCCAATTTACTTTTTCGCTGAGACTAGGCGTTGTATCTCGAGAATTATTTTACTTCACTTCACTCGGGCTAAGCTTTGCCCTTCAACTCGCAAGACTAAGCTATGTCTTGTCAGCATCATATTATTGCATATCATGGGCTGAAATATCGCCAACCTGTCCAAAGGCGTCATAGTTCGGAGGCACCATCTTCATGGCCCGAGAACATCATGTCATGGCCTGAGGATCTCTCTCAATTTTGCATATCATTATTCAAAGGCGTCATCATTCGGAGGCACCATCTTCATCCTTCATCGAACAGTTCATAGCTCAGGACATCATGGTCTGAGGACGTCATCCTTAACCGTCCGAAGACAACGCTCATAGTCCAACGGGAACTTGCATCATGTTTACATTTATGCACAGTATACGCTTGTATTGCTTTATCGGCAGGTAACCCGGCGAGCGATGGCTATCCCAGCAAGAGCGATCTCGCTCCGGTTCTCCCAGCCATATCAGACATAACCATTCCCGTAAAACTGTTCATTTATCCAACCCTAGATGTTGTGTATGTTCTTGTGATAACTCCATTGGTATATTTCGCTGATGGATTCGGAACTACATACGACTTGATTCCTGTGAAATCAGGGATATGTAGGCAGCTCAGAAGCCAAGGTGCAGCCTAAATCTCTCGAACCATTTGGCTCGGTCAAAATTGGCCATCATGTCTTTACCCGACAAACTCTTTCATCCTTTCCGGGTAAAGAGGGGCAGCTGTTGATACCCAATTTTTTCTCAAAATATTTTTAAAATTACATATATAGTTTCAAAGTCATGTAAAAATGGCAATTGATATTTTTCTATACTTTTATTAAATTATTCGGCATTTTATTTCCAATAAATAATTATAAAATTTGCATTACAAATTATTTCAAAAGTATTTCTTGGTTTTATTAATTATCTATGGTCTTATTAAGGCCAAATTATTTCACAACTAGTCAAATTGGCACTTTTTTGCTATAATTGCAATGACTTTGCAATTATAGCCAAATCATATGATTTTATATTATTTTTATCCATAAATTAATCATTTGTATTTTAAAATACTAAGTAATCATTTTAAACTATTTTCCATGCATGAAATTCATTTTGCACAATTATTAGCTATTTTATAAATTGTTTTATCTAATTTAATTGGGTATTTAATAACTAGCCACTTTTATTTTCAATTATAGCCTAAATAAATCTGATCCCAACCCAATTGAATGTCCCAAATACCCCCAGGCCCAATGCCTCAGCCACCCGACCCAATCCCTGATTTAATCTTGGTCGTTGAAAAAAATTGATCAATGGCCCAGATTCACAATTACCTAAAATAAACCCTAAAGACTACCCCCTTCCCCTCTCATTTGCTCTCATTCCTTCCGCCGTTCACTCTCTCATCTCTCTCAAAACTCCCTCTTCTAAAATCGACATGGTTCTCACCACTCGTCGACTTGCCGGTCTTTATGGTGGTCTCACCACCCTCCTAGCCTCATGGTTCTCCTTCCTACGCCGGGTATCACTTCCTTGAGGCCCTCAGAGGAACCAGACGGCGGTCCACTCACCTCCCAGGATTTCTCATGTCATTTTCCGGCCGTTTTAGGCCGTCCGAGTTAGATCTTACCATTTCTGGTTAAGACTTGTGGTTTTGAGCCGATTTTCCTTCTCCTTGGGTTATCTCTATGAAACCTTAGTTATTAGCCCCTGATTTTCTTAGATCTGTAATAGATCTAGGCATACTATGAGTTATTTTGTTGTTTTTCTTTAAAATTTTCCGATTTTACTAAAGCGACTCTTCATCTTCAACTAGGGTTCCTAACCCCTTTTCAAAAACGCTTATCCTTCTGATTTTGGTATTAATATATGATTCTCACTATGATTAAAACGTTTGTTCAAGTTTTCTCCTCTATTCGAGTTATTCTGTTGAAAACCCTAATTTGTCTTAGTTCTAATCCTAGGGTTCTAAGTTTATTTCTGATTATATGTTCTATTATGTGTACTGTTTTATCATGAATACTCCGTGATTTTGTGATTTTACTCCATGTTTGCCTATTAGGGTTTCTGACTATTCACTTCTTTTTTCCTATATCATGTTTACTCTGTCGATTCATATTGTGTTCTATATAAATCCCTAACTTTTATATGATTTTACCCTACTCGTCTTCTTATGGTTCTGATTTTTTGTCTATTATATGTTTATTACGCTTATTCTCATAAGGTTGTGCTAAATAAGTGCTATTTATTCTATTTGTGAATCCCTGAATCTTTGTGATTGATCCTTCACTGATTTTGCATAATATTCTCTACTGATTCTTGAGCATTTCCTTAATTAAGACATGTTGATTTCCTGTTTCTCCTTACTTGTATCATGCCTATCTCGCTCTCATGTATGACATTTTCCTTTGATTGATATTGATTTCCTGTAATTAGAACCTCACTCGAGGATTTCCTTACTGATTTCCAGAGTTTACATTATTTCTTGCCTTGTTTCTATGGTTGATTCTGTCGTCAAACTAATTCATATATATTTTCCTTAAATAGAATTCTGAACTTGGCCTTACTTACATGTGATATACCTATACTATACTTAGGCTACTTTCTTTATGTGTTATAATCAGCTTTACATGATTCCTTTTCTTATTTTTAACATGTTTACTACCGTTTGAGTATGATTCCTTAATTAAAGGAAGTCCTTATACTAGTTTGATTCTAATTGATATATACTTCTATAATTACTGCTGAACTATTATTTTTACCTTATTTTCTGTTTGTTTTAAAACTATAAGTACTTTAGTCTTTCATTATCAAACACACGACCACACTGTTTAAAAACTCTCCCTCTTACACAAAGGTCTCTTCTGCTCTCTCTTGTCTTTGGATACTATACTTTTGGTTCTTCATTATGTGTGTGCTCTCTTCTATACTGGTATGTCCTAATCTCAGTTTAAGTTTCAAAAACAATATGTTTCTTTACTACTTCAATTCATCCTATTTCTAGTATATTTTTTCTTGTGGTTCTGCTGTGAAATTTGTACTTAACTTGGTTGCATTGTTATTCCCTTTGCATGTTATGTATACCCTCCTTTAGACTTATCATGTTTGTATCCCCTTTTAGGCTCTCCTTCAATTATGCTTCTCTGATTACTAGCCTAAGATTTTCTATGTAAGTTTTAGATGCATGCTACCTTAATCCCTGAAGCCCTTAGGATTTCTTTGATTCTGAACCTATGTGTGACTCTGCCTACTATGTTCTTACCCTTATATGCTCTATACTTATCCCCAATTCCTCATCACCCTGTTTGTAGTTGCTGAACTTGTCTCAGTTCTTTGTTCTATGTATGCTACTGAACATGTTCTTAAGATTGGTTTGTTGTTTGTTCTAACTACCTTACTCTTTTCAAACTATTTCTCTATTATTTTGCCAAACTCATTTCAAACCAGTCTTTCTTGTTTAAACTATTCAAATCATTTTTAAACTATGTCAAGCACTCACGCTCTACTCTTAGACATCTAAGTTCTGCCCCTTTAATGTGTGACTGCATTGGGATCCTTATGAGATCCCTCTGAACTCTGATACATTAGAGATGGATCTCCCACACTGCACTTACTCAACCATGGTTATGAAATCTGGGTGTGAGCACTGCCCGGGATCCCTTGAGGTCCTTAGGGAACTATGACACACCAGGATTATGTGAAAGGTTGTGAAATACCTCTTGGCATTGGAAACTCTGGAAATTTGGGCCTATTGGTAGTCTCCCTATAGTATAGCTTCTTATTTTTCTTGTTTATTTATGTAATTCATTCAATAATGGTTTGTAATAATTTATTGTAAACAAATATTGGGGATGGATAGTGAAGATGGGAAGGGTAGCTATACATGTTATAGATATCAAAGGGTAGAAACCATGCTCTTAGGTTTACATTTCTTCTGTGCGCAATAGGATTCATGTTTAGGACTCATATGTGCAAAGCATATCATGCATTAGATGCCTTTCCCCCTAGGTTCATATATACTTTTTTTCAGCATCTCATTTTAACATTATTGCTTTATCACTTAGAAATCCTGTCTTTAGGATAAATGACAACATTGACGCAAACTGTTATTTACGTATAATTTGAGACCATGTCTAATGTTGTAACCTGTTGAGCAGCTTGAAATCCCGCTTTTAGGAATTTTGCATATAAATCACTCGGCCTTATACATGCACATTAGATATCATGCTTTAGGTCTTTTACATTATTTCAGCATCTCATTTGGTATGCTTGCTATCACTTAGAAATCATGTCACTAGGATAAATGATAACATTAAACTACTACTCATGAAAAATCATGTCTAATACGGCTGTAACGTTTCTATGCACTTAGAAATCCTGCTCTAGGAAACTCTGCAATCATGATGTGTATCTAAAACTCTGCCTAGGAATTTTGCATGCAAGTCACTCTGCATTCTGTGTGTGCATACTAGATATCATGACTTTATACGTACTCACTCAATCGCACTTAGTTAAATTGTCAATGCATAAAAAGATGTAAAACAATCTCACCCTGTCCCCTCAACAAACTGGTAATAATTTTGTATCCTTTAACACCTAGAACAACATGTTTAGGTAAAACAATTTATAGCGGTTTTTCCCTTAATAATTCTAGTAACCACTGTACACTGTCCCACGCCTAGGCAAGCCTTAGGTGACTGAAACTGCTAAAACTGGAAGTTGTCTCTTTGTGTTAGTTGCTTAATGCTTAACAAACTTAAAATCAGTAGGCAAACTGGTTAGGTCTCTGTTTCTGAATTATAAAATAAATATGCATATCTCTTGTGTTCTGATACTCACCTAGACATCATGCCTTAGGATCCTGTCTAATAATATTATCCTTATTTGTGTTTGAGTTGTGTTGTTTACGTGCATTATCTGCGGAGGTAAACTTGAGCCTCTTATCTGCTCTTTCCTGTGTATTTGTTAGAGTCCTGTGTGTTATTGCTTGTCCCCTTAGTATTTTCTCCTTTAAATCTTAGGGGGTTTGTCTAGAACTGCCTATAGGTAGAGGTCCTAAAATCCTCCAGGGCCATTAAGAAGGGACGGGTAACAACACGTAATAGAGGTCGTTAATTAAAATTCGCTTAAATAAACGCTAAGGGGTGGGAAAGGGTAGATATGGATATGATGACCGGTGCGCTGATGCCACGTGTAGCCCCTCTTCTGAGGAGTGATTACCGCTCATTGTACCGATGTTATCCTATATGATAAATAACCTAGGATTCCCCCTACATATGTATCTAGACTAGAAATCTTTCAAAACCTTATCTTTAGGCTTTAATCTTTTCAAGTGTACTTTCACATGTGTGCTTAGACTGCAAATTCTCTCAAAACCCTTACTTGTTTAAACATTAATTGCCCGTCTGCTACTTGCTTAAATTCACAAAGTTGTTTGGCTGGGAATCACAATTGTGGACTTTGAGGGGTGCCTAACACCTTCCCCTTGGAGTAATTTCAAGCTCTTACCCTATCTCTGGTTATCCAAATCTATGTTTGTAAATGATCCTTAGTAGGTGACCTAACGCACCTTAATTCGTTAGGTGAAGACTCTCTGATTCCTTGCATACCCCTTTCCCAAAAGGAAACGAGTTTTCCCAATAATGTCAAGAACCCTGACCGATCCGAAAGGAAGAGTTAAAAAGGGGGCGCGACAACCCAGTATCGAGGAAAAAGGGCAATCCAACCCTGTGGAGAAATCCATCTCCAGGTGTCAAGTACTTCGGACAAATCCATGTCCATGGAAATCCATCCCTCAATAATATCATTCGCGCTCAGTGGGGGTGTGTATAGACTCCGGAAGGGCTCTTACAACCCTAGCGCTATCATAATCATTAATATACATGTTGCGGTGTGCAGCACGATCCCATAACTATCACTCATAAATAGGATCTCAGCCTTTCTCAATCATCACTCTCTCCAGTCTCACTCACGGGCTCACAATGTCATGAAACTAGCCCGACAACAATGATATGATGTATCAGTACACAACAATTGACACTAAAATATGATATGAATGCATGAATATGACTGAGTACGAAATATCAGTGAGATCACAGTAGGAAGCGGCCATTATGGGTCCTAACAATATCAGCATAAGGCCTAAATAAGATAACTAGCATGATTCACAGTTCAGTTACTTAATCACGTAATGAAAACACATATATCAACAAAATAAGGCCACTAAATAGTGCCATGCAAACAAAGGAGTCACAATTCACCGGGTGCACGCTCACACGCCTGTCACCTAGCATGTGCGTCATATCATCATCAATCACATAGCACGTAACTCGGGGTTTCATACCCTCAGCACTAAGTTTAGAAGAGTTACTTACCTCTAACAAGCCAATTCCAATACTGAGCAAGCCAAGCGATGCTCCAAAAATGCCATCCCGCGCATTTCGACCTCCAAAGGGATCGAAACCCAATCCATAAGGTGAAAATCTCCTCAAAAAATTGTCCAAATCCGAGCTCCCCAACTCAAAAAATGCCAAATGAACAAACCTTCGATATTAAGTACTTTTGCCCAGCTGTTTTGCCTCGTTTTGCATGCCAAATGATCCCAAAACTTGCTTTTGATGCCTTCAATGGATTCATTGTGAAACTTCAGTCAAGATAGGCTTTTGAATCACTCCTTTTGACCTCATAATTAAGGAGATATGTTGGTTTCAATATTTGAAAATAGTGTATATTTTTAAATAAGAAGTCAGTGACAATTGCGTAATTAATCTGAAAAATCTTGTAACCCATTTCTTAGTATAATGACCATAAAATCCTCATACGATGTCCAAATTCGACGATTCTTTTTGCTACAGATCCGTAATTACGATGCGGATGTAATGAATCAACCAAAACAGAAATTTGAGCTCTTATTTTCAATGTGGTACCATTTATGCTTGAAGAAACGACGTCGAAACATAAGAAAAACGAGCGCAATACAACCCAACTCTATCCAAAACGCACCCGAGCCCCACGGGACCCCGTATGAACATACCAATAAGTCCCATAACATAACACAGAGTTATTTGAGGCCTCAAATCACGAATAACAACATCGAAACAATGAAACACATCACAAATTAAGCTTAATGAACTTTCAAACTTTTGACATCCAAAAACTTGCGCCGAAATATATCAAATCAACTCTGAATGAACTCAAATTTTATACACAAATCCTAATACATCATACGGAGCTACTCATGCCCCAAAACTACCGAGCGAAGTGAAAATATTCAAAATGACCGTTCGGGTCATTACAGTTTAACAAAAGTGTCACGACCCAATTTAGGATCGTGACAGGCGCTTAGGAGCAAGTGATCCCAAGTAAGCCTCATCGCTTTACAGAAAATTGGGCAGAGGTTCCCCTGTTTTTGGACTATTCATAAATTTCCCTGTCTCAAAATCAACAAACAACCATCCTAATATCAAACCAAACAATTGAAAACTTATCAATTAACCAAAACAAGTCTCCATCATTACTAATCAACCCACTAACAACCAGAAATACTAGTTTATCTCCAATTTCGATAATAAAGAACAATACTCAACATAAGACTATATTAACAAAAGAATACACACGACACTAAAATAATGACTATGGAGCGACTCTAAGAGTTCAAGACCATAATGATAAATAAAATCTCCGCCTGCGAACAAGTGCGAGGTTCACCAAGAACTATCAACCTGTGCACACTAATTAACGAAATCCTTGCACGCGCCAACTGCTGTCTCTGTAAAAATAATTAGCGGGGAATGAGTCATTAACTCAGTGAGTAATAACACTAAACCACTACCGTTTTTATTGGGGCCAACTCAGAAACATGCTAGTATATTAAACAGAAAATATCATAAGAATGCCCTTTCAGAAACAATGAATACAATTAACAATTCAGTAATAAGCTCGGTAACCACAGTATGATATCAATATTCATATTTGGCAAGTTTCAATGAACGGATCATGTAATCGGTATAACTGTGGACTTCGTCGCAAGAAGTCAAATATAACGGTAGTCCCTACTCGAGGAAAATCAGTAATGGTGTGCTAGTTCTACCTTCCCACTAGCGAGGGTTGTAACGGTAATCGGTAATTACAAGGTGCACTAGGTCTAACGAACCTGCCGTTAGCTACGGGATCCTTCAAAGTCTACTCCCATTTATACTTGTCTCTGTAATCCGTATATACTTATAGAAAATATTTTAAAACAATATAGGGTATTTCGGTTCTTATAAAATCATGTAATTTCATTTCGATAATAGTAAATTCAAGTAACGGTAAAACATATCTAGTAACAACAAGAATATTTAAAATAATGATAATCATGTCAAATAACTATTTTGCTATCATATCGAGTAAAAGACTGGTCCCACATAAAACTCAAAATAATCGGTAACATATTCATATTAAAAATCATGTGTAAATCATGCAAGTTATGAAAGCACAAATTGCGGTAAGATTACTACTCACAGTACTCGTGCAGGAATACCAAACGCGTCACCTAGAGCACTTCATTCAACTTCTTCAACTACCTACTTGTAACAAAACCAATCCATGTATTAACTTCGTGAATTACCAACGTAGTTGGTCCAATCCTTCAAATCTAGTTAACGCTCTTGCTTTCATTCTTATGGAACTGAGCATAGATTCTTTGTCGATCACTTAAGTATCACATTTATAGATAGGAGATGTATCTTGTTCTCTTATTTGTTCTTACACCCTTATTAATACAACTATTTGTAGAAGAAAAGAAGAATTTTATTTTGTTTGCACAAAAACTATGTTCTTCTCGTCAATTAGTACTTGTACCAAATACTCCTAATCTATACACTAGAGTGCTTATATAAACTAAAAGAATCTTTATTCAATCTAATAGGAAATTCAGTATTTTGCTATATAAGAACACCTTAAGTTGTTAGTGTTGTTTCCATCCCTTGGTTAATGAAATAATAACTACCAGTAAGTTAGGGATTGAGAAAATATAGTTTACCTTGTTCTTCTCTTGAGAAAATATAGTTTACCTTGTTCTTCTCTGATCTGCAAATCTTTCCGCTGAAAATAGCTATCGTGTTTTCCTCCTTTTCTTTTGCCTTTGAATGGCTTCTGCCAAAGATTTATTGCTTCAATGCCTAGGCCTTTTTGCTTCTTTGCTCTCGTAGTGGGCTTTGGCCCTAATCCCCTTATTTTATTTCTTTTTTTTTTTTGTGGTCTTGTTTTTTATTTCTATTTATTGAGGTAAATAACTAATAGTCCCTAACTTAAATATGATGTATTACATTCTCTCCACCTTATGAAATTCGGTCCCCAAATTTAGCTCAGGTACGTACCTGCAGACTAAAACAAAGGAGGGGTACTTGACTCGCATAGTATCTTCTATTTCCCAAGTAGCTTCTTCAACTGTATGATTTTTCCATATGACTTTTACGAACTCAATTTCTTTTGACAGTAGCTTCCTTACTTTCCTATCAACAATAGCCATCGGTTCCTCCTCGTAAGACAACTTCTCATCAAGCGGTATAGAAGGTGCTTCAATCACTTGAGATTAGTCTGATATACATTTTCTTAGCATTGAGACATGAAATACTGGATTAATAAAAGACAACTCAGGAGGAAGTGCCAAACGATAAGCCACAGCTCTCACTCGTTCTAGTATCTCATACGGTCCTACAAATCTGGGGCTCAACTTGCCTCTTTTCCCAAATCGCATCACACCTTTCATAGGAGAGACTTGTAGGAACACTTTGTCTCCAGTTGTGAACACTAAGTCTCTTCTTCTCTTATCCGCATAAGATTTTTGTTTGCTTTGAGCTGTAAGCAATCTCTGTCTGATAAATTGGACCTTGTCCATAGCTTCTTGTACTAAGTCGGGTCCCAATAAGTTAGTCTCAACAGCTTCAAACCATCTGATAGGATAACGACATCTTCTACTATATAATGCTTCGTACGGTGCCATTTGGATACTGGACTGGAAGCTATTGTTGTAAGCAAATTCTACACATATCCTCCAAGATCTGTATAGTACGTTCATACTGCCCGTCTGTCTGTTGATGAAATGCAGTACTAAGATCTACTCGTGTACCCAATGCTTCTTGAAAACATTTACAAAAGTGTGAGGTAAATTGTGATCCGCTATAAGAGATGATGGATATGGGGACTCCGTGAAGTCAGAAAATTTCGTTCATAAATATTTGTGCATACCTCACCATATGTAGTCTTCACTGGCAAAAAGTGTGCTAATTTCGTTAGTCGATCTACAATCACTCATACAGAGTCATAACCTCTAAGGGTTCGTGGTAGCCCGGTGACAGAATCAATAGTAATTCTTTCCCATTTCCACTCTGGAATCTCAATTTGTTGTAACAGTCCTGCGGGTCGCTGATTCTCAGCCTTGACCTGCTGACCAAGTTAAACAACTAGAAACAAAGTTAGCAACATCTTTCTTCATACCTCCCACCAATAAAATTTCTTTAGGTCATGGTACATTTTTGTGGATCCAGGATGTATGGTGTATCTAGAGTTGTGGGCTTCTTCAAGAATAGCATGTCTCAACCCATCTACGTCTGCTACACATAGCCTGTCACTCATTCGAAGAACACCATCACTTTCAACAATCATATACTTGCTTTTACTAGCTAAGGCCACATCTCTGTATTTGCATGATCGTTCATCCTCATATTGGGTGGCTTTAATGCGCACAACTAATGAAGACTTAGCCTGAGCACAAGCCAACAATGCCACTGAACTTCTGACACTAAATATGATACCTGTATCTTCTAGTCTCTGAATATCTTTGGCCAAAAGTCTTTTTGTAGGAGCTATATGTGCCAAACTCCCCATAGATTTTCTGCTCAATGCATCAGCCACCACATTGGCTTTTCCAGGATGATACAAAATAGAACAATCATAGTCTTTGATTAGTTCCATCCAACGACGTTGCCGAAGATTCAGATTTCTCTACGGAAAGATATACTTCATGTTGGCCCATGTTACTGAATGGGTTTTGAAGATTGACAACATGTGTCCAGTTGAACTAGGTCCATCATAGCATACACTTCTGAATGAAGCAGTTGGGTCACAAATCGTACAAGTCTAGGAGATATCAGTGATTGCTAAGTATCAAAGAACTAAGAGAATGTCTCCTAATACGAAAAGGTTGCAAATTGATAAGAGAAGATAGAAGTTGATTTCAGCTAGGACAGAAATAGAGGAAGGAAGTTGAGTTACAATCAAACTCGTTTACCAAGGAAGAGTTGGATCAGAATTGAATCATGGACTCAACAAACGGACTCTATAAATAATCAATGTATTACTGCTGAAAGAAGTGACGCACAAGTACTAAAGTGAATCAAGATCTGAAGCAAAAGTTCCAGAGATATTTTGCAAGCAGAATTGTTGTGCGATACAAAGGCTACAGTTCAACTAGAAGAAACAGTTCCATCGTTTGTGTATTGAGTCTAGTTGATTGTAGTAGGAGTTTTAATATTGTATCTTTTCAGCTTTCATAGAAGCAATTGTAATAGGTACACATTGTTCAAGTTAGAGTTAGCTTGAAATCTGTAGAAATTAGCTAGAGGCTAGTTGATACAAAGAGGATTAGAGTTAGTCCTAGGATTACAAAAGAGTTTATTTTGTAAGTCCGTTTTGGCTCAGTGTTTAGTGAAGAGTTTGAGCAAATCCTACTGAGGAGTAGGTCGTGGTTTTTTCACCTTTTGAGCCAGGTGTTTTCCACGTAAAAATCCCTGTGTCTTTACTATTACTGCTTAATTATTCCGCAAACTGTAGTAAGTAGTAGACTAAGAAGAACCAGGTTCTTCTTATTAGACAGCACTCGAAAATTGGGTACTGCACAATTAACTTATAATATTGTGTAGTATTGAAGTCTAAAACAACAATTGGTATCAGAGCAGGTTATCCTTGAAGAGGCTAACACCTAGGAAAAGATCAAAATGAGTGCACCACCTGGGAATTGGGAAGGACAATCAACTTCAAGGCCACCACTCTTAAACGGGCAGTACTATTCTTGGTGGAAGAATAGAATGAAGGATCACCTTATAGGAGAGGACTATGAACTCAGGGACATAGTCACTGATGGACCACTTGCAACAATGAAGAAAATTGCTGAAGGAGTAGATGTGCCTAAAACTAGAGCTGACTGCAAAACTGAGGATCTGAAGAAATGGGAGAAGAATGCCAAGACCAAGAAGTGGCTAGTGTGTGGACTAGGCCCAGATGAATACAGTAGAATCCAAAGTTGCACCACTGCCAAGGAAATCTGGGATACTCTACAAGTGACACATGAAGGAACAGCTCAAGTGAAGAGGTCTAGAGGTACAATGATATACTCTCAGTATGAAAACTTCACTAAGAAGGAAGGTGAAACAATTCAGGAGATGTACACAAGGTTCACAACCTTGACAAATGAACTCAAGTCTCTTGGAAGAGTCATCCTTGAAGAAGACAAGGTTTAGAAGATCTTGACAAGGGTTCTGCCTATCTCCTGGGAAAGCAAGATAACTGCCATTCAGGAATCCAAAAATATGGCAACCCTTAGACTAGATGAGTTGATTGGCAACCTTACTACTTATGAACTCAGAAGGCAGACCATGAAAATGTATGCCCCAAAGAAAGAAAGAAGTCTAGCCCTAAGGATCACAGAGGGAGAATATCTGGAGGATGATGAGATGGCCATGATCACCAAAGAATTCAGAAACTTTCTCATGAGGAAGAAAGGCATCTCTAGAGGGGGAAACTTCAACAAGGCAAAGGCTCCTGAAAGGCCAGCTAATGAGGGATGCTACAA
>ML286737.1:49450-95325 GCA_005239495.1 Nicotiana undulata
ATTTGTTTCAGTTTTTTTAATTCTGTCGTACTCATGTTTTGGTTTTCTTTGACTTAATCTGTTTTGGTGTTGATCAACCATGTTAATTAATGAAAGCTTGGTGTTTTGAGAAATGTCTCTATTTATGATTTAGCTTACATTTTTGGTTTCTTGTGTTGATTAATCATGTTTGCAGCTGCAGTTGCCTAAATTGGCCATGAGTAAGAATTAATTACTGGTAAGTATCATTTTGCAACTTTTTGATGATGCCAAAAGGGGGAAGATGTGATCCAGTTATTGTTTCAATAACTAACAAATCTTTGAAGTGATATTTATAACCTAATGAACTTGGTTCTTGATGATTAATGCTCACAAAAATACAAATTGTTGGATGTGTATACAGGATAAATGCACAGAGTTTGTCATCATCAAAAAGGGGGAATTTGTTGGCCCATGTTACTGAATGGGTTTTGAAGATTGACAACATGTGTCCAGTTGAACCAGGTCCATCATAGCATACACTTCTGAATGAAGCANTAGTTAGAGGCTAGTTGATACAAAGAGGATTAGAGTTAGTCCTAGGATTACAAAAGAGTTTATTTTGTAAGTCCGTTTTGGCTCAGTGTTTAGTGAAGAGTTTGAGCAAATCCTACTGAGAAGTAGGTCGTGGTTTTTTCACCATTTGAGCCAGGTGTTTTCCACGTAAAAATCCTTGTGTATTTACTATTACTGCTTAATTATTCCGCAAACTGTAGTAAGTAGTAGACTAAGAAGAACCAGGTTCTTCTTATTAGACAGCACTCGAAAATTGGGTAATGCACAATTAACTTATAATATTGTGTAGTTTTGAAGTCTAAAACAACACGTCAGACTTTTATGGTCAGTATAAATATCATAAGTTTCGCCGTATAGATAATGCCTCCAAATATTTAGAGCAAATACCACTGCATTCGTCTCCAAATCATGTGTAGGACAGTGTTGCTTGTGCTTTTTCAATTTTCTCGAAGCATAAGCTATAACGCGACCATTTTGCATGAGAACGCATCCTAATTCCACCCTCGAGGCGTCACAAAATACTGTAATTCCTCTAGAACCTGATGGTAAGGCTAATATTGGTGCAGTTGTCAGACACGTTTTGAGTTTCTAAAAGCTCTGCTCACATTCCTCCGTCCACTGAAACTTTGCATTTTTCTGTGTTAGCTTGGTCAGTGGCGCTGCTATTCTAGAGAAATCCTGCACAAAATGCATGTAATAGCCCGCTATGCCTAAAAAGCTGCGAATCTCTATAGGAGAAGTAATCCTGGGCCATTTCTGCATAGCTTCTGTCTTCTTAAGATCTACCATAACTCCATCTTTGGATACAACATGCCCCAGAAATGATACTGAGTCTAGACAAAATTCACACTTTGAGAACTTAGCATAAAGTCGATGTTCTCGCAATGTATGCAACATAGTCCTGAGGTGATTCTCGTGTTCTCCTTGGCTACGAGAATATATCAGGATATCATCAATAAATACTATTACAAATCTATCCAGAAAAGGCCTGAACACCTTATTCATTAAATCCATGAATGCAGCTGGAGCATTAGTCAGTCTGAAAGGCATCACAAGGAACTCATAGTGCCCCTATCGAGTTCTGAAAGCAGTCTTAGAAATATCTTCATCTTTGATTCTAAGCTGATGATAACCAGAACAGAGGTCAATCTTTGAAAAGTGGGTAGCTCCATGTAACTGATCAAACATGTCATCTATACGAGGCAAAGGATACTTATTGCGTATTGTTATCTTGTTCAACTGCATGTAGTCAATGCACATTATCAAAGATCCGTCTTTCTTCTTTACGAACAGTACTGGTGCACCTCATAGAGATATACTCGGTCTGATAAAACCCTTATCTAATAAATCCTGTAGTTGTTATTTTAGCTCCTTCAACTCAGTTGGTGCCATCCGATATGGCGATATTGATATGGGTTGTGTGTCAGGTGGAAAATCAATACCAAAATCTATTTCTCATACTGGAGTCAATCCTGGTAAATCCTCAGGAAATACATCAGAAAATTCTCTCACTACTGGAACATTTTTTATACTAATTATTTCCTTTCTTGTGTCATTTACATCATAAAACTAGGTTTGTTTGGTATCTCAAACTTGACTATCTTTGCATGACAATCGACGATAGCATAGCAAGAAGATAACCAATCCATTTCCATCAGCATGTCAAAGTCAATCATATCAAGTACAATAAGATCAGCTAGATTATATCTACCCTCAACCCGAATCTGACAAGCATGATACACGTATTCAGCTAATAGAGACTCTCCAACAGGAGTAGCAACTAGAAAAGGATCATTCAATATCTCAGGATGTCTACTAAACCTCAAAGCAAAGTACGAGGACACATAGGAGTGAGTAGATCCCAGATCAATCAACGCAAGTGCATCAAATGAACAGACAAAAAGAATACATGTAACCACAACATTCGAGGCCTGAGCATCCTGTCTAGTAAATGCAAAAATTCTCGCCTAACCTCTACCAACATTCCCTTGTCCTTGATTCACAGTAGCACGGTCCCCAGCACCTCGACATCTATTTCCTGTACCTGTAGCACCTGAAGTAGTATGAGTAGTCTGAGTAGGTGCAACTGACTTAATAGAAGCATGGTTGAAATTCCTCGGAGGTTGAGGGCAATCCCTCAAGTGAGGTCCCAACTGCACACATCGAAAGCACTCTCCAGTTAGAACACGACACTAGCACAAATGCGATCTAACACAGGTCTTGCAGGCTAGAGTAGTGGCATATATATGTCCAGAATTACGATGTCCAGATGTTGACGGTCCCCTAGTACCCTATCTGTAATGTGCTCTGTATGTGGTCTGTGAAGACATGTGTGTCCCTCTCTGAAAACCCTGTTGTTGTTGCCCTTGATTTCCTGCTTTTCGATTTTCACTAAAACCATCACTAAAAGACCCTACTGTTTTGGCCTTCTTACGTAAATCACTAGTTGTACGCTCATCACGTCCCTTGTTTTCAATTTTTGTAGCAAGATCGACTACATTCGAGTAGGATAAAGTCTTCATCTATGGGGATACTGCAGTGTATAACTGACCAACCAATCCCTCAACGAACCTCTGAACTCGAGCTTCTTCAGTAGGCACTAAGTACGGAGCATAACTAGCCATCTTACAAAACTTGGTGTTATATGTTGACACATCCATATCTGGAGTCTGAATCAATCTCACGAAGTCTCTAGCATATTTTTGCATCAGGATGTCTGGAAGAAAATGATTCATGAAAACTTAGTGAACTCGTCCCATGTCAGTGGTGTTGCTCCTGCTGGCCTTCGTAGCAACATAGTTGCATACCATGTATTGGCCATATCCTCTAGTTTGTATGTTGCGAGCTCCACAGCTCTCTCACTAGAACATCCTAGATCACGTAATGCCTTGAGTGTCCCATCCAAGAAACTTTGAGGATCTGCTGAATTATCAGAACTTGTGAATTTTGGTGATTTCAATTTCAGGAACTCTTGTAGAGATACTTCCTTATTTCCAAAAGTCTGAGTCTGTACAGGTGCTTGTGTCTGTAAAGTAGCCTGAGGAGCTGAACTTCCACCCTGAGTAGACACCAATGCCTCTAACACATTTAATAACCTTGCCACTACGTCTGCAGGTAAGGTGACAGTAGGTACAACAGTTGGCACTGGTGGTGGAGCGTCCTAAACTCCCTGCCCTTGCACTTGATCTGGCATAGCATCTTGGGGTTGACCCATGTTCCCAACTTCAGGCTGAGGAGCAGTCTGTCTTCTAGTCTGATGAACCTCAACTTGACCGCCACCCCGGGTAGTACCACATCCATCAGATGAGGGTGGTGTGTCCTAGCCATCTGCGAAAAAAATACTCCAAAGTCAATCTCAAGTTATCTCAACGCACGATGAAAGAATGAAAGAAGGGAAAACATTCCTAGATGTTCAGTAGCCTCAAGATCATAAGTATGGGCGCCTACATACCCATGAACAAGATTATACTAAACATTGCTCCATGAATCGGGACTTAAAGCCTAAGCTCTGATACTAACTTTTTCACTACCCAATTTAGGATCTTGACCGGCGCTAGGAGCAAGTGCTCCCAAGTAAGCCTCATTGGTATTTTATAGAAAATCGAACAGAGTTTCCCTTGTTTTTGGACTATCCAAAAAATTTCGTCTCAAAATCAACAACCAACCATCTTAATATCAAACCAAACAATTGACAACTTATCAATTAACCAAAATAAGTCTCCATCATTACTAATCAACCCACTAACAACCAGAAATACTAGTTTATCTTCAATTTCGATAATAAAGAACGATACTCAACATAAGACTATAATAACAAAAGAATACTCATGACACTAAAATAATGACTATGGAGCGACTCTAAAAGTTCAAAAAAAAGACCATAACAATAAATAAAATCTCCGCCGACGCGAACAAGTGCGAGGCTCACCAAGAACTATCAACATGTGCACTCTAATTAACAAAATCCTCGCCCGCGCCAACTGCTGTCTCTGTAAAAAAAGATTAGCGGGGAATGAGTCGCTAACTCGGTGAGTAATAACACTTAACTACTACCATTTTTATTGGGGCCAAGTCAGAAACATGCTAGTATATTAAACAAAAAATATCATAAGAATGCCCTTTCAGAAACAATAATAATTTTCAGTCTCATCATATTTTTCTTGTAGTATAATACAATCAACAATTCAGTAATAAGCTCGGTAACCACTGTATGATATCAATATTCATATTTGGGAGGTTTCAATGAACGAATCATGTAATCGGTATAACTGTGGAATTCTTAGCAAGAAGTCAAATATAACGGTAGTCCCTACTCGAGGGAAATCAGTAACGGTATGCTAGTTCTACCTTCCCACTAGCGAGGGTTGTAACAGTAATCGGTAATTACAAGGTGCACTAGGTCTAACGAACCCGCCGTTAGCTACAGGATCCTTCAAAGTCTACTCCCATTTATACTTGTCTCTGTAATCTGTATATACTCATTGGAAAATATTTTAAAACAATATAGGGCAATTCGGTTCTTATCAAATCGTGTAATTTCATTTCGATAACAGTAAATTAAAGTAACGGTAAAACATATCTAGTGACAACAAGAATATTTAAAACAAAGGTAATCATGTCAAATAACTATTTCGGTATCATATCGAGTAAAAGATTGGTCTCACATGCAACTCAAAATAATCGGTAATATATTCATATTAAAAATCATTTGTAAATCATGCAAGTTATGAAACACAAATTGCGGTAAGATTAATACTCACAGTACCCGTGCAGGAATACCAAACGCGTCACTTCGAGCACTTCATTCAACTTCTTCAACTACCTACTTGTAACAAAACCAATCTATGTATTAACTTTGTGAATTACCAACATAGTTGGTCCAATCTTTCAAATCTAGTTAACTCTCCTGCTTTCATTCTTTTGGAATTGAGCATAGATTCTTCGTCAATCACTTAAGTAACGCATTTATAGATAGGAATTGTATTTTGTTCTCTTATTTGTTCTTACACCCTTATTAATACAATTATTTGTAGAAAAAAAAAGAAGAATTTTATTTTGTTTGCACAAAAACTATGTTCTTTTCGTCAATTGTACTTGTACCAAATACTCCTAATTTGTACATAGAGTGCTCGGTATAAACTAAAAGAATCGTTATTCAATCTGATAGGAAATTCATTATTTTGTTATATAAGAACACCTTAAGTTGTTAGTGTTGTTTACATTCCTTGGTTAATGAAATAATAACTATCAGTAAATTAGGGATTGAGAAAATATAGTTTACCTTATTCTTCTCTTATCTGCAAATATTTTCGCTGAAAATAGGTACTCGGTTTTTCCCCCCCTTTTCTTTTACCTTTTGAATGGCTTCTGCCAAAGTTTTATTGCTTCAATGCCTAGGCCTTTTTGTTGGGAGAAATTAAAAAATAGCCAGATTTATAAGTGGTAATTTAAAAATAGCCACAGTTTCAAAAGTAATTAAAATTTAGCCACTTTTCATGTAAAGATAAATCTGAACGAAAACACTGTTCAAAATCCGGAAAATACTCCAGTATAATATACAAATATACTGGAACTCCGATATATTATACTGGTCCAGCATAATATACTGGAGATTGGAGAACCGGTGCTCCAATCTCCAGTATATTATACTGGCACTTTCCGCGTGTTGGAGTTCCAGCATATTATGCTGAAAATTCATACACAGGTGCACCGATCTCCAGTATATTATGCTGGAATTTTTCATGTTACAGCAAAATAGTGATTATTATTCAACGACTTTACATACGCTGGCTATTTTTGAATGATCAGCCCGAAAACTAGCTAGCCCGTGCGATTTGGTCCTTTTTGTTTCTTTACTCTCGTAGTGGGCTTTGGCCCTAATCCCCTTATTTTATTTATTTTTTACTTTTCTTGGTGGTCTTGTTTTTTTTCTTTTTATCCTTTTTTTTGTTTCTATTTATTGAGGTAAATAATTAATAGTCCCTAACTTAAATATAAGGTATTACAAAAACGTATCATACTTTTTGGTCAAACACAAATTAGCTATATTGAACTGTAGACAAATATTAATTCTCGTTGTACACCCAACCAAACGGGTGAGTTACATAAATTAATATAGGAAGAGCTGCCGAGTTGGAAAGAAAAAAGAACTACGATGATAACAAGTAATCATTATCCATTTAATAATCATGTACCAATATATAAGCACCACTACGTCAAAAACATTAAAATAAAGTATACGTACGTTATGCAGCTGATTCCATTTTTTCCTAAATTAACAATTACTTCGTCCGTTTCAATTCATGTGAACCTATTTAATTGGACACGAAATTTAAAAAAAATAAAAATTATATTGTACAAAAGGTGATTCTCTAGTTGGTTAATTGTTCTCTCCCGCAGGGTGCGAAAGGGGCTCATCGGCGGGAAATTACATGGTGATATATAAGGTAAAATTATATATATATATATATATATATATATATGTATTGTTATAAAACAATAAAAGAAGAAGAAGAGTATTGCACAGAAAAGTAGGAAGAGAGAATTCTTATTGATTTGGGATCAATTACAATGAAATAAGACTCATCTATTTATAGGAAAAGAGTTACTTAGCCACCAAGTAAAATCCCTAAGATCTCTCTAAAATACAGACATTCACCTTAAATAGAATTCTATTTATAACAATCCTCCTTGAATGTCTATTCAACAGATAATGTGCCTCGTTAAAACCTTAACTAAAATAAAACCCAATGGAAAAAAATTTAGTAAAGAAAAAAGAGTACACATATCTAACAATACGCTTTTTGGTTGCCTCGTTCAAAAACCTTGCAAGGAAAACTCAGTGGGACAAAATATTGTAAGGGAAAAAGAGTGCAACGCGCATTAACTCCACCTATGAGAGCATCAATTCACATCCTTGAACCTTCGCATCCCAATCTTGTGCACTAGCTTCTTGAAGGTTGACGTCACCAGAGATTTGATGAATAAATCATCCATATACTTCAATGAATATGTTGCACCTTGAAAATCCTCGCTATCACATTATCATGCTTATAGAAAATTGATAATCCATTCCACGTAACCTTTTCTCAAATGTTTATCATCTTTCCCCCTCATGTTAGAAACTAACTTGCTTCCTCAACTTTGGGAACCCATCTTTGTGCGTTATGGTGTTAATCAAAATATACACCGCACATCAATAATAATAAAATGGAATTGTTTGGTTCCTGACACTGAACCACATGTGAGGGAGAATGTAATATACTTTCGTATATAACGTATATCAAACTGATATAGATAACGTTGCTCTCATAAGCAACAATTTAGCTATTAAGTGGATGCACTCAATAAATCGTTTTGCTAAACCATTTGTGATATAAATCAACTTATCAAGATGAACTGTCTTAAATAGATAATCTGGAAATTATGCTCTAAATTTAATTATTGAGCAATTACCTAGCAAACACCAGGTTGCAGGTTAATAATAATCGCACATGTAACCATCTCATAGATGCATCTTATGTGGTATACATGATAGGTGAATGGGCCCATATTCACCTTTGATATTTCCAGAATTCAAGGGATTCAATCCCAATTTTAGTTGGTATAATAATCACGAGAACAAGCAAGAGAATTCGTAAAGAATCTTCTTCAACACTTACCCATGTTAATTCTCATTTATTATGCACATCATACTTAAATCAAGATTGCTCAACATGCCATGCTTGATAAAATTGTATGTATCAGTAAACTTCTGATTTACATCATGACATGCAGTAATAGAAGATATTAAATCTTTCCTTTATTTATAGTCTCAATATAACTAACCGCTTTCGCGAATACTTTAGAAACTCAATAAGTTTCTCTGAGACTTACTATAACACAATACTTTATTGGTAATCAGTTTTATTCCTCCAAAATAGTAATAATTGGCTCGTCTAGAGCTTTCGATTAATTTGGTACTACCACATATTCATCAACATCCATATGGTGAATATCTCTTTCAAGGAGAAAGTTATACAATTATGGTCATGGTCATGGTCAATATCATCACATGCAAGATATGTTCTATTACTTTTGCCCTGTAATAATCACATTGCCATAATAATTTGGCATAATCACAATAAGTGTGTGATCAATGACCATTCATACCACACTACTTTTAGAGGTCAGTGTGGTGTATTCACTACCACTAGCACGTTCATATTCTTCCAAGAATGAATATGTATTCATAAATCAGATGTTGTCACATTCACATCATGAATGGAAAATAATCATTTATATGTGCTTTACAAAATCTCATGTCAAATTGATGACAAATACTACTTTCACAGAGTGAAGGATTATTTTGAGAATCCTTATTATTCTCATTATCACAATGATGACATTATAATTTCGTCTATTGTCACGTCCACATCCATTGATACCTTCACGGTAATAATTTTGTAGTTTCTATTTCTTTGCTCACAATCATACATGAATTTGATCATGACAAGTCATAGAAATTTCACCATTTCAGGTGGTTATAATTTCTTGCAAACTCTATAAAAGTTATAATCAAAGTTTATTGTCTTTGCTTGCATTTAAAATCAAATTATAAAATTTCAAGAATTTAAAAGAGAAAAATAAAGTAAAATACTTACCTTAAATCGAGAATTTAATCATGAAGGAAGTTCATGGAACAATTGACAATCATTATGCTCAATCCCAAAGCTTCTACTCAACTGGTTAGAGTCTTGTGCTGATAACGTGTTATAAAACAATAAAAGAAGAAGAACAATATTGCAGAGAAAGAGAGGGGGAATTCTTATTGAATTTTTGTGATGAATTACAATCGAATATGACCCCTCTATTTATAGGAAAAGAGTGACTTAGCCACCAACTAAAATCTCTAAATATCTCTAAAAATATAGACATTTACCTTAAATAAAATTCTATTTATAACAAAATAAACTGATTTTTCCTGCTTGACCAAACGGGCTATAGGTCATTGCACGCATGAATCCAAAATGGTAGGCCAACTATATCAAAGCTGGACTTGTTGGCTAGTTATTCAATGTATACTTCCATTTCAAATATTCAAAAAACTTCATCAAAGTTGAGATTGAAACGAAAAGTCATACGCCATATTGATTGCTTCCGTTCACTCTTATTTGACATGTTTTGACTTTTTATGCCCTTAAAAAATACTAAATGAAGTACATAATTTACCATGATATCCATATTAATTAATGTATATTTTATTGAGAAAATGATTTGAAATGAGTAATAAATACTGTGGGTGTAACTGGAAAAAAATTGTCTTCTCTTGACATGCGTAATGTGACAAATAAAAAAAATATTATTTTAGTATACATGCCAGGTAAAAGTGCACGGAAGAAGTATACGTTAATTAGTTTTAAATTAGCTTGAATCCCAAATTAATTGAGGTAGTTATAAGATTTGTGTGATGATTAAAACTATATATTTAAGTATGGATTCAAATATTTTAAATATATCCATTACGTTGTCAAAGATATTATTCGTGGTTAATTAATGAGTCTGCATGTGCAAGGCGTCAATGTCGCCAAGTCAACCCTTGGATTAGGTTTTTGACTTTCAGGAAATTAAATATCATAGTTAAGTTGCAGAAAATGGTAGTTAGGTGGCTTTTATTATTAGGCAATTACAAGCTTAAGCGTATTTTAAGCTTTGAAGTCATTTCATTTACATTAGTGAAAGCGAAGTTATGAAACCAATGATCTTTTTCATCTTCTTTTTTTTAATCCATCTAGCTGGATTTGAGTTTCTTAGCTTGAAGAAAATTTGAAGATAAATATTTTTTAATCCCCTGCCTAATAATTGTCCGAACACTACTACTGGTATAGAAAAGATAGTCTCAAGAAGACATTTCTGTTAGTACAATGCATTTGTAAAGTAATCCTGGGAAAAAAAATAAAGTATAAACAGAAATGTAAAAGAAGTAGAAATTAATCTGAATTTACAGTGTTTTCTTAAGGAATTTAATCCCTTTCTAGTACCCGAGGTTGTGGATGATTTCCTCCCATGATAGAACGGATTACACTCTGGTGTAGCGGTACTTCAAACCCCAGTGTTTCAACGAACATAAATGACGGTAGCAAATCACACTTATTGTTGCTATGTTGTAGTTAAAACAATGCAGAAGGGAAGAGGAGAAGTCAGAAATTTCGTAAGGAAAATATGAGGGAATGATCTGTTATTTATAGCCAATATGTTGAGTTTAAACAAAGAAGTGCAACTCTTAAGAAGGCCTGTCATGACTGTTTACGTAAAGCGGCCATAACGTAAATGGCTATTTACCCAAAATAAAACTGAAATTCAAAATTTTCCGTTCCAAAAACGGATAATTTGGATTAAATAATATTGCGTTAATCTTTAATATTAACAAATAAATTTGGTCCAAAAATTATCCAATCAATCATTTGACCAAATCCGAAGCCGAGCGAGCGGCGATGATGACGGCGCAAGGCTTGCCTTTTCCGTAAGAGCAACTTTGTATATACCTATCAAAAATATTTTCCTCCTCCAATATGAGTCCATTTGTCAAGGAGGGAAAATCAAATTTTCATTTTCCCCTCCATTTCCCATTTACCCTCTTTTAAACTAAAATAAGCTTAAAAACCCACCAATTTCTATGACACAGTGGGTAATGACTAGTTAATAGTGTGTGTAAAGCTTGGATTTTAGATATCTCTGTGTGCATTAATAATAATAATGCAGCAGACTTCCTTTAGTGTGACTTTAATACTTAGCACTAAAAATGTTGCAGTTCATAATGTGGTTGAAGTTGATGTGCTAGAGAAGCATTAAATTATAAACAGAACTGAACAAAGCAACTCCAGTAATGAGAGTCTCTGCTTCAGCTTTCATGTATATTGAGTGGGAGCAGCAAAAGAATATGTAGGGGGAGAAAATGGCGGCCCCCTGCACGCGCCTTTTTGTCTTTTAAGCCCATATATAATAACTTGTACTCTCTATAGACAACATCACAACTTGATTCTCTTTAGCGGTCGTTTCGTCCGAGGTATAAGAAGGTATAAAAATGTAATATCACCTTAATATCTTGTTTGGCTAGCAAATCAGGTATAAGTTATCATGATATTAATTTTAATATTGGGATAATTTATACCTTATAGAAGGTGAAGTAATTAGTACCGGTATAACTTATACTTTCTTCTTAGCTATACAATTGTCATTCTTAATACAACATACCAACAATGAACAAACAACAATCCTAGCATAACTAACCTCAATATAACTTATACCGACATAATTTATACCGATATAAATCATATTCCAACCAAACAGACTCCTTATAGTACTAAAGTTGCTTTTGTAGATTTAAAATACTACTCTTGTCTTCAAGTGGGCTGATGGAATAGGATGTTATTATTGGCAGTCTGCAACAGAAGGATGCCCTTATGAACAACAGTAGATGGTGACAAAAAAAAAAAACATATAATAAAGGAGAAATTAATTATTGTGTATGTCATAAAGAATAGTCAAATGTTGGTTAACTACTATATTTCACCTCCAGAAATGCCTTGTCAAAACATATACAATCAAACATTTCTATAGCGATATTAATCGTTCAAATTATTTTTTAGCTACTAGAGAGTTGATGTTATACATAGAAATGTACAAAGAAAACCAATAAATCGAGGAAAATAAATTCGATTGTAATTTGGTTTAATTGGTTTGGTATTGGAAAAAAATCCAACCATAATTGATTTGGTTTGATTTTAACAGAAAAAAGTCAAGCCGAAATCAAATCAACCTGATAGTACATTTCTGAAATTATTGAAAAAAAATTCTACAAATAAATATTTATTGTGATGTAATTGATAAATATTTCTTAAATTTTTTCACAATTTTACCTTTTAACATATTATTTCAAGTTTGGACTATGATTCTTGAATGGTAAATAAACTCTATAGCCCATAGATATAACAACTCAAACAAAGTTCAAATCAATAGTAATATCAACAAAAGAAATTCAATTGAACACCAGGAATGATGATAGTGTTGGATATCTATTTTTTAGTTGTAAATTGATTTATAATGAAAATGCATAACTTAGTTTATCTTTTTCTTTAGTGCTTAGTTGTGTAATTAACATACTTATTAGCTATATTTATTTTAGCATGACCTATATAGTATTTTCAGATTATATTAATTTTCATTATTGCAATTTGTTGTATGCAATTTTATTATCATTGTTATTGAATACTTTAGTATAATACTATGAGTATCTAATATTATTGTGTTATTTTCTTGAAAAATGCATTATATAGTTGTATCATATTAGTACGAAAGAAATATTTGGAATACAAGTTACATATTGTTCACTATGAAGACTTTACCGGGAAAAAAACTTGACAACCCGAAAAAATCCAAGAAAAACCAAGATTGAAAAAACCCGACTTCATTGGTTTGGTTTGGTAATTGAAAACTCCGAACCAACCCGACATCTGTACACCCTAGTTATACATAACATATAATATAACAAAAGATGAAAAATCGATTCAGAAAAAACTTGACCGTTACAGTGAAATTTTATTATAGAGGATGATTATTATAGAGAAGTCTCGCGGTATAACTAATGATAGGACGTAGTTGTGATCATGAATTGAAGAGTGAGTTATGAATTTTGGATGGGGCATTGTGTAAAAAGAGGATGGTGTGTTTGCGTTTAAAGAAAGGAGGAAAATATGTTTTCTTTAATTAGACAGAGAGAAGAAGAAGAAAAAGTGAATAGCAAATAATAAAAACAAAATGAGATAGCTTTAGCACCATCCTAAAAAAGGGCATCAATACGCAAGAGCACTTTAAGGTGAAATGCTGATACATACACTCCACCTACTTGCCTACTTTTTATTATTAGCATTTAGCAGCTGTATATATATACATACTCCACTCTTATATGGCTCGTTGGAAAAGAGAAAACAGAGTCACATGGGCATTTGAGGACCTTTTGCTATGCAATTATCAACTTTTCCCATCCCTTCATCACATATCGAAGGCAGACTCTATCCCTTATTTGTGCTTAACATTTTAATTCTCTTTATGGAACTTCATTACGTTAAGTATATTATGTATTAGGACTAGAAGTAGATATACTTTGCGTTTTAGTCAAGCTAAGACTTCTATATATATGAGTTAGTTTGGTGTTTTTGAGTTATCGTCAAATAATTAAAGCCATCAATTTAAAGAGTCGTGAAAGAATCTTTTTCCCCTTAAAAAAAACAAAACTAAATCCAAATAGGAGTTTGGTGTATAAGGCATATAAACTCTTGAATTTTCGTCGCCAATGATGGTTCCAAAAATAGACCCCCAAGTCGCTATACCATTACGAGACTCAGCATGCACACAAACAATAATTAAAGCTTTGATTAGAACAAAATGAAGACACAAATAATCTTCATCACTACTATTGTTTTTCTTATTCAAACCTGCTGCTGAGAGATGCTTTTTTTAGTCAAAGATTTATTCTTTCTTTTTCGAGGCGGGATAAAATTAATGTACGTATTATTTTCTATATACTCCACACTTTAAATATATTACTAGGTATGTTACTGTTGTACTATTGAAGCAGGCACCACCACCATCCATATGTAATCCATGCTATTCCCCCATTTCTCCACCATCATCATATTCTTATGTTTTTTTTCCTTAAGTTTTGTCCCGTGGGTTTTCATACCAATTACGACTTTGGGAAAAGGATTTGGAACAAAGGCGAGTAAAATCAGTGCATTCAGAATGAGTATGATTCATGAAACTCGCCTTAAATTTATCGTGTATACATAATTAAAATCTATGTTATAGACATAATTAAACACACAACATTTGTGTTAAATCCTTGATTGGGCTGAAAAGGGATCCTACATTGAATAGAAGTGATGGCAGAGTAAAGGTCTTGGCTTCACTGTTAAATCAGTAAAAAGCTAAAAGCCTCCATGAGAACAGTGCCTAAACTACTAAGACAGAAGTTAAAATATTGGCAAAGTACACCTCTCAAAAACCTCGTCCTCTTCCCCCCAATTCCCCCGAAAACACCATCTCTCTCACTTTCAAAATAAATATGCGATAACTCGCTATCCTATATGTATAAAATATGCAGAAACTCTATACTGATGTATTTTATAAGGCCATCTTATGAAATTATTAATAGTATATGATAAGTCTCTACTCTCAAATTCAATCACGACATTTGTCTGCACAGTTTGGCCAGCTCAGTTATTTCAAACTTTTTCTCTAAACCAAACAAAAACCATAACCCCCACAAAAGCCTCATCTTATTAGTAGAGGACTCTCTCTCTCTCTCTCTCTCTCATCAAAGTGACCAGTGACCACCCACCCCCTCAACTCCCTAACCCCCTCCCAAACCCCCAACCCCTCCTCGTAAACCAGTATTCTCTCTATAAAAAGCCCTAAAGTTCCTCCTTTTCAACGCTTTTCCAACCAGATCTCTTGGACTGACTCCTTGGAGATGCGTGCTGTGCTCGCTCAGGCCATTTCTCTCATCTGATAATCCCCTCTCCTCCTTCTGGGTCCTTCTTCTTCTTCTCTCTCTCTCTCTCTCTCTCTCTCTATTTGCAGTCTTAAAAATCTTTTTATCTATCTTGCATCGACACACACACACACACTCACAAAGAGAAGCATACGCATATATATATGGCAAGTGGGTGATGTGATATACCCATTTGTTGTATTCGATTCTCTTTTGGTTTCTTATAGGTAAAAGTTTCGATTTTTATGCGAAACGCTTTCTGGGTGCGTTTCTAAAAACCTCTTTTTTTGTTTTGGTTTATGGTTTGCGATAACAGAGAACAAAACTAGGCGCATCGATCAATGGAGAATGGCGGAGAGAGTAACGGCGTCACGTTGTTCACGGAAGAAGAGTTACAAGAGATAAGCGGAGTAAAGAGAGGCGATGATTACGTGGAGGTGATGTGTGGGTGCACCAGCCACCGCTATGGTGATGCTGTTGCTAGGCTTAGGGTTTTCTCTTCTGGTGAACTTGCAATCTCCTGTGAATGCACCCCTGGCTGTCAAGAAGGTCTGCGTTAATTGCATGTTATGCGCGCGCGCGTGTGTGTGTGCGTGGACTCTGTGTTGCGCTTTACGATAAGATGTTGTTTCTGCGTTTAAGATTTTGAGCCATTGTGCTTTCTGTGTAAGATTTTATCTGTATGTTAATTTGCCTCAGAGAGGACAACTTCTTTCTTATATAGGTATGACTGATACTAGCCTACATTGCCTGCTTCATTCTATGTGATAATGTTCTATTGACGGTTTAGTTGCTAAAGGTCTAACCTTTGATGCAGAGTTTTACTTATAGAGGTGAAGTTTCTGCTAAACCAACACTCTTCAAAGCGTGTTCTTTCTGGTTGAACAACTCACTGGTTCCACCATGTTGAAAACTTTGTCATGGCAACTTTCTAAAACAATCAAATCTTAATATATAATGTATGTTCATGGGAGCTTGTGCAGGGAATAGTGCAATGTTTTGGTTGAATACATGGCTGTAGTATGTGGCCTAGTGTGATGATTTTCGTACATTATCTTATACTATAAAGAAATCTTATAACACTCAGCAGATTCTCGACAGCATTAGTTGTCAGAGGATATGTATCTCCTTTTTACACTACTATGTACTCATCTTCTTGGTAATTTCCTCTTTTCTTTATTACAATCATAAGCCACAAAGAATCAATTATGTACTTGATAAATAAAATTCCACAATACAAGAATGATCTGATAAAGTACATTATAAGTCCTACACTGGTACTTGTTGTACTTAACAAGAGTCTCTTTCTCTATCTGGAATCTAGATAATCAGCTTCTCAGCTGTTTTTATACTTCTTGTATGTGCTAGACATAGAAGTGCACGATCATTTTCTTTACCCATTTTCTACTTTTTGTTTTTTCATGTATGCATAAATGTTGAGTTTGCCTCCTACATCATTTGCTCTCTCATCTCCAATTGCTAGTTTTGTTTTCTGATTTCCCTTGTCCATCTATGAATGGAGAACTGAATGTGTTATGTAGAATTGTATTAATATGTCCTCTCTTTCTTAGCGATGAAAAAGAAAACTCTCTATTTATGCTGCTCGTTTATTTTATTTGATAGTCTTGTTGTGCACTGTGCTTCTATTAAGAGTTGATGTTTTGTGATCAGACAAGCTGACTCCGGCTGCATTTGAGAAGCATTCTGGAAGAGAAACTGCAAGGAAATGGAAGAATAATATATGGATCATTCACAATGGTGAGAAAGTTCCTGTGGTAAAGACTCCACTGCTCAAATATTATAACAAGTCTTCAAAGCATGCTAATGGGTCACATAGATCTCAAAATGGAAAAGTGCATCGTGATGAGTTTTTAAGATGCACTGAGTGTAAGAAAGACCGCAGGTTCCGTCTCCGTTCAAAGGAAGAATGCCGAACTTATCATGATGCTTTGGCGAATGTGCATTGGAAGTGCTCTGATATTCCTTATGACAAGTATGTTCATCTAATTCAAGTTTGTTTATTTAATAGTTCACTGGATTCTTTTATTCCTCCTTTTCTAGACTCACCACCCTCTTATACATTCATGCTGCGGGTTGATTTCTCCTTAAAAGAAAAATCTTTAGCTCAAAGTTACAAATTTATCTCGCACTGTGAATAGTTGCAGAAGTCATGGAATGGGACAATAATTGCAGCTTGTTAGATTGTCTTAGAAGTCTTTAACTACTTCATGCGGGTTCTTGCCTTTTTTTTCGAGATCTGTATATGATTTTTATTCCTATTTCAATTGCTTGATGATTCCTTTTTGTCCAGCTTCATGAAATACCAGGCAGTATGCCCTTATTACTGTATCATATCCACTCTAGTTCTACTCCCTCCCCCTCCCAAAAAGGAAAAAGAAAAAAGAAAAGAAAAGAATGTTGCCAAAAGGAGGAAAGTCATGAAAGATCACATGGCAAATGTGCACTTGATGGCTTTTTATGTCAAACAGAAGTGAAGGGCAGGCACACTTACCCGGAAGTCTTATTTTTAAGCAATCATCTCGTTGTATTGGACCTAGACATTGGCTTTTTGCATGTTGAGAAGGGTTTAAAGAAATGTTGATCTTTATCCTTGCAAACCATCATTAGCACATACTTTAGCTATCTGACTGTTTCTAGGATTACATGAGGAACATTAAGAGAATTAACTTCATTCTTCTGTTAATGCTTTCATTCCTTTTTAATTAGGTGTAAAACAAAGTAGCTGCTTTAAGTTTTATTGTTGTAATTGAGTGCCTCCAGTAGTGTTTTCTTAATCTAAAATTGGCATGAGAGCTCATTTTATTCAAGCAAAATTATTGGAGTGCAGCTCTTCTAGTTTTGTTTTGGAAGTTTGGGATTACTCAGTTCAATATAAATTTTTGTATTTGCATATAACAATATACATATTTGAAGAGAAGACCTTTAGGTGTATGATAGCATACAACCATCAAAATGTCTTTCCTAGTTCAATTTCTTTCCTATTGGAATCACAGATATTACTGCTTTAATAGCTATCAATTTCTTTCCTAGAAGTAGCATCTCTCGAAGGTTTCCATATTTTAAATAAAAAACATATGCCTATGGGATCTGTGCTGATGGTCAGAACCTGCTTGACTAGTTGAGGGGGCTCTTTGTTTTTGTTTTTTTTTTTGATTTTGGAAGTCAGCCGACTTATAAATAACTGGTTCTTGTGGGAATTGGAATTTTTTAATGTCATCCAAGAATTGAGCCAGAATACTCGGCATTAAGGAATCTGTTTTTGATGTCCTTGTAATGGATCGACTCCACTGGACATGCCATCCACCTTCTTGGTCTGCTGTTTTGCAGTTGTTGAACTGCCAAAAGCATTCAATTTCTGTGTTACCAAAATTTGCCAAGTATTTCTTTCTTTTGGAGCCTGTCCAATATTGTCTACAACTGATCTTCCAAATATATAAAAATGTCTTATTGTTTAATGTAAGGATGTTAATTTGAATGGTGGCTTCTTCTATGTTACAGAGTTTCATGTGATGATGAAGAAGAACGAGCGAGCCGTAGGGTGTACAGGGGATGTTCTCGTTCTCCATCATGTAAAGGTTGCACCTCCTGTGTTTGCTTTGGGTGCCAAGTATGCCGTTTTTCGGACTGCAATTGCCAGACTTGCAGTGATTTCACAAGTAATGCAAAAGCCTGATTATTCTATATCTTCTCTCCTGGGGGTATGTTTTCCCCTTTAGTCGAACCCCTGCAAATGTTCACAGCATGTTTTTGCTGACATATCTAATTATAAACCCAAATTTTCCCTGCTCCATTTACAATCAAAGCCTTTCTCTTTATAAATTGGTTGGTGCCAAATATTATCACTCTGCTTTGTAGATGGAGTATCAATTAATTTTTGGAATTCTCGGGCATTAATAGGAATATGATTTGATTTAAAAAGCGGCTGCATTTCATGCTATTCTAGAGAGTAAGAAAGTTTTGGTAAGATACAAAAGTTACTTACTCTACAAATAAGTTATTTTCTTGTGTTTGATTGCTAGAAAATATTTTCATAAAAGCACAAGTCGATTTGGTAAAATTATCATCAGACATTAATGAATATATTTTACAAATACTGGAAAACGAGGGTATTAGCACGTCAGAAATTTTGAGAGAGCTCTCAGTGTCATTTTCCCAAAACAATTCTTAACAACTTATTTTTAAGAAGAGTCATTTATAAAAATAAAAACTCTCTAAATTGGTACTGAAGCTGGTGTTGCAAATGTGAGGTACGTATTCGTGATTTTTACAGCAAATCAACAAAGTGGTTCTTTTGTTTTGACAACTCCAAAACAAGTTATAGCATTAGAGTAATAGAATATTGTGTAAATAAACATCTTATCTTTGCTAAAAGTCATAATTAATTTCCTTTTCTGTTAATGCGTCCCAATTAATTTAATTATGCCATGTCGAAGTAGAATTTATTGCAAAGTCTCAACGTCGTCACGGATTGAAAAAGCAAAAGCTTAAAAGTTGAAGCACATATGCATGCCAAAAACCACGAGAAAGTCGATGTACCCACCGCCACGTCTCATATGTACTTTTATCACTTAATCATATATATTTTAAACGTCAAATTATTTTGTTTTAGATGCAATAAATATATTGATATGGTAATTTTTTAGCGCTTTCTACCTTTTCTTTGTGGGGGAGGAGGAGGCATGTCCTACTAATAAAGTTGAAGAATCTTAACCAGTATGTGTCTAGTTTGTTTATTTCATGAGAGACTTAAATTTATCAAACTAGTAACAATATAATACAACCAAAGAATGATTATCCAACTTTACACCTCTCTCTTGAGATATCCACACTATAGCACTCTTATATAGTTTTAAAAGACAATCGTTTTTAATACGACTTATGTTTAGATAAGTTATCTTGCGATTGTTTTTTATCCACTGTTTGGTATGTTGTATTAAAAATGACAATTGCATATTTTCTAAGAAGAAGGTATAAGCTATCCCAGCACTAATTACCCCACCCCCTACAAGGTATAATTTATCCCGGTACTAACTTTAATCCCGAAATAACTTATACCATGTTTGCTAACCAACACAATATTAAGGTGGTATTAAATTTTTATACCAGCACTATATCAACTTATACCTCATGACAAACGACCCCTTAGAAATTTGGGACAAAATGCATTACATTTGATGAAACCATAATAAAGGTGAATATCCCTGTACACACTTGATCCCTGAAGGAAAGGGGGAAGTAAACTCGGAAATCAACTACAACTACTACTACTACTGCTGTTGTATTTTTAATACAAGTTACAAATAATTTTCTCCGTGCATGGGTATATCAATGGTACATTTTCACCTTTCAGTTACGTTGTGTCCTACCTCTACCACCACCAAAACGGCCACCACCCCTGTGATTCCCTCGCCGACCACCAACAGAATGAGTGCCTTGATTGAAGTTCGGAGAGCCATTAATATAGGCGCCTGGACCTGCAGCATTTGGTTGTGAATTGTTGTTCTGTACCATTTGTGGTCCATTCACTGGTACTTGACCTCCCAAAATCAAGGGCGTAGGAGTCATTTGACCCATTGACAGTTGTGGTTGATTAAAAACATTTTGTCCTAACGCAGGCCAAGGTAGAAATGATGGCCCCGCACCAAAATTTGGTTGCCCGCCTGGGAAGATAAAGGGAGATGGATGAGTTGGATTCATTTGCTGCTCAAAAGGTACTGCATTTGGCGAAGGCATTGGAAACATTTGCTGTTGATGAATCTGTTGTGGCCATTGCATGCCAATAGTCGGCAGTGCATTAGGAAAGCCCATATTCTGTGGCTGCTGATATGGGATTCCATTCGTCCAAACTCCAGTTGACGGTGCAGCTTGACCAGGGGCTTTCTCCATATGAGGGAATGAAGGGACTGATAGAGGCCTACTACTCTGTCCATGTCCTTGAAACGAGGAGTTTGGATGAACGCCTTGATTCTGTGAACCAGCAACAGCTGAGATAAAACGACTTTGGTCGACTGGTGGCTTAGCATTTTCACGTTGTGCATCTGTAGCCGCAGATTCATTATGTTTCCAGTTCTGAGATTTATTTTTGAGTTTCCTTTTGTCATTCTTGTTGTTTCCTAGTTTCTGGCCATTTGTGGCACCCCTCTTTTTCATTTTCAGCATTTTCTTGTACTCAGCCTCCTTCTCATCATCTGAAAATTCTTCCGCCTCAGACACCTCTTCATCATTTTCACCAGATGCATCATACCCTTTCTTGTAAAGACTGTTGTCATTTAAGACATGTTCGGAAAACTCAGGGACAAAAGAGATCAAGGTGCCCGGGTTGATTCCAGCTGGGACTTCGTTATCACAATTGTATCTTACAATGTAGTACGGGTTCTTGACAGGCCCAAAAATCTCATCCACTATACCTAGTGGAGATCTGCTTTCTGTTATCCAGAGAATAGAACCGTCGTAAAGAGGAATATGCTTCTCCACCCCTTCTACTACAACTTGGGCCCCAATGATCTGTCAAACCATATATAGATAACAAAGTTGAATTAAACATAAGCAAAAGACAAAAGATCAGATTGCATTGTTGCTTTTTAGCTTTTTAGTCTTACCGACAATACAACTCCTACAGGCAGCATCTGGTGATGTGGTTGTAAGGTTACAGCCACTGCAGGAACCGGGGGTAGAGCCTGCAATAGCAAGAAGGCTGAATATTGTGCATGTTGAAAAAAACATGAGAAGCAAATCCACAGCGTCACTTCATACCATAGAGTTCAAGTAACAGCATAAAATATTACCTAAGTAACCAGATCATTAAAATGAAGTTGGCTTGGATGCAAGTCAGAGTTCCATGAAGAGAAGAAACTCGATTTGTTTGTTACACTTTCTGAAATGACGATTAATCTCAAACTGGGATTGATCAAGATGTCCTTCAAAGGATAAGTTGACAGACATAAAGCAGAAACAAGACCGTGGTTTTTCTACTTCAAAACTAAGTTCTTCCATTCTCTAAATTTAATGCATTTTCTCAGTCTTCCAAACATCAAACCAGACTCTCGTGAGAATTGGAGGTGGAATTTAAACCAGAAAAATCTAAAATACTGAACAAGTTGTGAAGTACTTGACAACATTCTATATAGATGACTACACAACAACATTTTATTATTGAGCTTAAGCTGGATTCTTTTTTACACCTTAATCCATAATGAATATTGGCACTTCCCTACAGACATTGTTTTTCCTGTAGTTTAAGGCTTTCACGGCAAGTTTGAGGCATTGCTTACTGTTTCCCAATCCAGGTCTACTAAAGATATTTTGTGCTGTAAGCACTTTTCTTTTCACATAATATTTACCTGATTAGCTCTTCTATTATCCTTAGTTCCTTGCAAATACAGAAACATGCTCGGGTAGTCATGTTCACATCAACCATATCAAACAATGGATCATGCTGAAAGGAAGACCTATTTCGATGATAACCCCTGGAGGTCAGCCAAAACTTACTTTCTTTTTAGAGAAAACGAAATTGATAAAAAAAAATGTAATGGCGTTTGGAGGCGAATTTGTGAATGAAAGAGTCAAAGTGGGTAGCTTCTAGAAAGCAAAAATTGGCTCAAATAGAGGAACAAAGATTACTTTCAGAAGAAAAAAAACACACTTAGAACTGCAACAAATCCGTACTATGATGCCATTTTTCATTTGCTGTTTAAGGCTTAAGATTGGTAGGGCACCCGACAGAAAACCTGTAGGTATTACAGAGCTATTCTTCTAAAGCTCTCCCCTATTTAGCAAACCAAAGCCCGAATTTGAATTCCAACAATTTAACAAAAAAAAAAAAGAGAGAGAGACGTCATTATAGGAAAATGAAGAAGAACCGATCTGAATTTTGTGGAACGACAATCAGGATAGTTATGGTGTTAGCTTTGCGTCAGCCAGAACTTACTTTCAAGTGTTTGCCACTTCATCTATGGGTATGAACAATAACTGGGACTTTGGATCCATAATCAGGGAGATAGATGAACTCCACATCCCACCAAGTTCTGGTGTTACATATTTAGACTACGCATACACTAATACAAAATGAATATCAAGTTATCAATCAAATGCTATCAGATTTGCAATTTTAGATATATATACAGAAGTCAGCAATGCTGGCTTCAAATCTATAACAATGATCAAAGATTTGGGTTGCAGAAGTGGCTATACTAAGGGCAGTCATCTTTTACTCGAAAAAGCCCGTTCATCTTTCATTGACATGGTTGCTCTTCAAATAAATAATGTATAACTGCCTATTTTAATATTCATGCTTTACCGGAATCTATTAGAGCATCATCTCTTGTAGAAGTTCAAATTCAAAGGGGTGCCTTTTCTTAACTATTTAGCAGAAATTTAGACATTTTTCCATTGCATTCCATAAGGCACAGAAGCATCAAGCACTTAGAAGTATCGCTTCAATTGTAAATCGGATGCACTACCAATTAAATATGAAATGATAATTAATACCTGAACCTCATTCTTAGACCTGATAGGTCCCTTAACACCAGTGTCCTCATCATCTTCATTCCAAGCAACCATCTCATCGGGTTCAGATGCTTCAATCTCACCTTCTTCCATATCCACCTCCCCTTCTTCTTCCTCGCTCGAGCTACTCTCGCCATCGCTACTAGAGGCCGAGGAAGAGACCGAGCTCTCACTTTCAGACTCGGTATCACTACTACTCCCATCTTCACCCTCTTTTAACTTGTCACCATTCACTGTACTTCCATTAACACTTGTCTCATCAACATTTCTTTCCTCAACCCTACTACTGATGATGGCAACTTCATCACTCTCCTCACTCTTGCTAACGACAGCCGCCACACTATCACTGACAATGCTACAATTGATAATATCAGCTTCAGCAATATTCACACTATTTCCATCTCGGTCAACAATTCTTTCATCCTCTGTCGCACTTATACTAACTTTTCCAATCCCTTGCTCAACTATACAACCCAAGTTCCCCACTTCTACGCAGTCACTCTTTTCCACCTTCAAACAACTCAAAGAACCCAACTTAACAGAAACCTCCTTTTGAACTTCATATTTTTCAGAAATTTCACAAGTACCCAATTCATTATTCTTATCCATAGTGGTAAACTCAACTTGTTCAGAACCAAACTCAGCTGGTTCTTGTTTAACTTCAGCCATAGGGCTATCCAAGATTAAATCTTTGATTGAATCAAAATCAGCAGAAGTCAAAAAAGAATCGTCAAAATCAGGAACAGATAGGGTAAAGGGGTCGTTTTGTTTGTTAAGCTCTGAAAAGGGTTGAATTTTTTCTTCTTCTTCAACCTCCTCACTTTTGGGATTGTACATAAAACCCACCATTTTCAAGTAACGAAATTTGGGTTTTCAAAATCTTTGACATGGTTGCTGTAATAGGAAAGATAATGACTTTATAAACGTAACCAAAGAGTGATGTGCGGATTTTGAGGCTTCTGTTGAGCAAGCGAAAGCATCTTAAACCCTAGGGTTTAACAGAATAATTTAGAAGGCCTAAAAATAAATTGGAAAAAAGGGAAAAGGGAAATCAACCGGGCTTGGGTTTGGGCTTGTAAGTTCTTCGACCATGGGCCATTTCCTTTATTTGTCGGGATCTTTACACAAATAGCCGGCCCCATTCATTATTTACTTTTTATAACCATATATATAAATTATACATTTATTATACACATATAATACGTAAATTTTGCACATATTATACCTCCACCGACTTTTTCTAGTGGAAGAAGTTGGATGGGAGGCTACTTGGGTTAATTCTTCTTATTTGTCCTTTCTCCACAGGGCAACTTTGGGAGAGGGACCAGTCCAACTAGCCCAATACAGTGGATCCATGATTTTGTGGTTGAAAACTTAACCAAAATAGTCGTTCACCCAACAGCTACAACTAAAAATAGCCAGTAAATGTAGGTAATATATGTATAATTCATGTGTAATACATGTATAACTATGTATAATTTATGCATATCAATTAAAAAATAATGAATGAAGTCGGCTATTTATGTAAGAGAAAGATAGTCGAAAAGCATATGAAAATAGTGAGGGAATATCTTATATAAATATACAGACAAACAAAAGAAATAAATATCAAAAAGGATTTTTAAATTAAAAAAAACGTTGAAAAGCTTTTAGGAAAAAAATAATTCTCAAAGAATCTTTTGGATGAAAAAGTGCCTTGAAGTTGAGGCAATTTTTAAATATCATAGCTCACATCACAATCTTAACTACGAAGGAACTACAACTATATAAATAGTATTTCAATTTGCACAACTGTTTTCTCCATTTTTATAAAACTTTAATGTTATATACACTAATATTGTAAAATATTCATACAATCATATTAGTATGTATAAACATTAATTAATTAGAAATAACATATAAGAGTGATAACTAACTTATCAGATATAAGAGATTAAACTACACGGACAATGCAAATACACAATCAGAATATAGAGTTTAAATCTTTTTTGTAAATATATAGTTTTATCACACGGCATAATGTACGACGTGTTTTTAAAAAAAATCTGATGACACAGCAAACTTTGAACCAATATCGTAGCTACAGTTAGGGGTGGCAAATGGGCGGGTTGGGCTGAATTTGGGCGGGTCAAGATGGGTTAGGTCAATAAATGGGTCATTGCCCAACCCAACCCAAAGTGTACTTGGGCTAAGATGGGCTGGGTCAAGATGGGCTAAACAATGGGTCATAACCCAACCCGCCCAACTTGACCCATATTTTTGAACCATGCTCATCTTGCATTAAAAAATCTTTTTACCTTAAAATGTGTAAGTTAAAAAATATTTTGCGGGTGAGGGTGGGGGTAGAGGGTAGGGTGGGTGGGTAGTGAAGAAAAACAAAAAACCAGAAAATTCAAAATACAAAAAAAGGTATANATTGGACGGGTTAGATGGGTTTGGGCTCAAATTGCCACCCCTAGCTACAGTTACGTTGGATCAAAGTCCACAGAATACAATTAAATGACACTTGTGTTCGATCTGCAACGACTAGTAGAGGCGGATCCAGGATTTAAACATTATGAGTTCAATTTTTAAAATTTTTAACATTGAACTCATTATATTTGTAAAGTTATGGATTCATATTTACTATTTTTGCAATTTTAATAAATATTTACTTCGCGTCGAAAGTTATGGAAGTAAAACTGTACATACGCCCTGGACTAGTTTATCTTGAAATTAGGTTGGGTGGACTGTGGAGAGTAGACAAGTTGGTATTTTAGAGTGAATTTGTTGACTAAAAGCTCTTTTTAAATCTCCTTTGGTCCAGTTCTTATGAAGCCTTTAATTAAATGCATGCCCACCGTGTTTCTTCCTCTTATGTATTTATTCTTTGTTATTACTCTTCTTTGTTTGGCATGAGAAGATCCATCATTTTATATCTGACACAGGAAACATATAAATTTTATATTATACATAACAAAGTCAAAATACCCTACACGTAATTGGTTGCATGTAATAATTGAAGAAAAATGGCAACCCATCACTCCACAATCATCTCACAGGATAACAGATCTGCCAAAAAGTTTAAAAATAAATAAAATAAAGGGCCGATTGTAAATGAAGGAAAGATCAAGGAAAACCTACAGAATAACACCATCAAAATATAATAATTCCTTTCTTAATTTTGTGTTATTCTACCCTAACTAACTCTTTGTATACGTGTTTAGTATAACGAAAAATGTTTTCTAAGAAAATGTTTTGGTATACGGTTAAAATCGACCACTCTTGATTTTATGGGCTTGAAGTTCTGCCTCGAGATTAAGTCCATATCAAAGCAAGTTCGAGCTAGAAGAACACAGAGAGTGAAGGATCGAGATCGAGTAATGGAGTAACGAGATATCCGCAATCGACCACAAATCTCGGCGGGAATCTCGGGACTGACAAAACCCTTAACGGTTATTGATATCAATTATGTATTTTATTTCCGAAATTAGAGTTATACCTTATTTGAGATTCCTCTACTATATAAAGAGGAACCTTGTTCATTTGTAACCACGATAGATTATACATACTTACCAAGAAAGAATAACACTCTACTCTTTTAGTTGCTTACAATCTCATACTGGTCTTATTGTTCTTATTGTTCTTTATTGTCCTTATTGTTCTTATTATTCTTATTGTTCTTAACGCTTGATCTCGAGCCTATTCCAAACCGAGGTCGATAACTTGCAAACGGCACTAGTTTGATCAACTTCAATCGCTTAATTAATTTATTTATTCAGTCATTTATCAATTGGTATTGAATCAGATCACGTATCCTTATAAATACCAGTGTTGCGAAGAGCGTGAAGCGAGGAAAAGAGACAACCCTTATTTCACGAGAAGCGAGAAGCGAGAAGCGAAGCGCTCGCTTTTTTTAAGTGAAGCAGAATTTTAAAAAAAAATAAAATAAATACTACATAGACAACACATGTAATTGTAAGCAAATGTTCAATACTTCAATTAAAAACTATAGAGTAGCATCAATTAAGCACAAAAAGAGCATCCTATTCTTCTACAAGATTCTTGTACTCCACTATCATTATTATATTGCTCGTCATCTTCTTCAACTTCTTCTTCTTCAAAAACGGATATAATTTTGGGCAGAAATTGGGCAAATTTTTTGGCAGAAAATCTGCAGACTGGGCAGAATTTTTCTGAAAAAAATTCGCCAGCATTTCGACGCATTTTGGGCATTTAAAAAGAAAAAGAAGAAGAAGAAGAAGAAGAAGAAGAAGAAGAAGAAGAAGAAGAAGAAGAAGAATGAAATTAAAAAATGTAGAAACATACCTGGTAAAAGTTGCTTGAGCCTTGAAGAAGTAAAATCAGAAAGTTGCTGCTGGTCAGTGTTGCGAAGGTTGTTGAAACTTGAAACAAAGTTTTTTTGACTTGAAAGGGGAACCCTAGTTTCTCGGCTCTGCTGATGGGTATTTTATTAAAATAGGGTTGTTGGGTATTTTAATAAAATAGGGTTGTTTGCATATTTATAAAAAAGCGTACGCTTCTATCGCTTTTTCTCGCTTCTCTCTCTTCTCGCTTTTCACAGAGAAGCGAGCGCTTTTATCTACCTGAGTCGCTTCTACTGGTTGAAGCGCCCATAGCCTCGCTTCGCTTCGCTTCTCGCTTAAAGCGAAGAAGCGGTCGCTTTTTTCAACACTGATAACTACATTACAAGTTTAATTGTTACTCGTATTTCGAGGTAAACAGTTTTCTTGCAAAACAAGTAGTATTCTTACTCATTTTTCGGTGTTTGGTATGCAAATTAAGGAAAATAACTTCTCAAGTGTATTCATAAATAATTTAGATACAATAAACATGAACGCATAACACTACAGAAAAAAACTGGAATTAGCTAAGAACGTCATCGCTAATCTGTCGGTAAAACGCTCGTAGCTAGCAGAATTTCTTAATAATATATCGCTAATCCGGCGCTGAATGAGATTAGCGACGAATTTTTCTGTTTAGCTACAGAATTTGTCTGTCGCCAAAACCTGATTTTTTAGTAAAACTTTCAAACCAACAATCTTCCTAACCCATAAATTTGATAAACTTTTGAACCACTAAACTTTCGAACCCCTAGACTCTATAATTTCTAAAACTGCAAACTTCCAAATACATAAAACTCTGAACTCGTAACTTTGGAACTCGTAACAATTTGAACCTATAAAGCGAAAAAAATGATAAAACCAGCACTGAAAGTATTTTCTTTTTTAAAAAGTTTTTGTCGCTGGGTGGAGGGTGACGGTGGGGGAGGTGGGGAGGGAGCGGGTGAATGGTGCCGAAAAGCGAAAAAACAGAAAACAGAAAATTGAAAATACAAAAAGAAAAAGAAATGGAGGGGGAGGGGTAAGGGAGGGTCAATGGTGCAGAAAAACAAAAAAAATCAGAAAACAAAAAATTAAAAATACAAAAAAAAAAAAATCTTTTTAGAGGGGGTGGGGGTAGGCGAGAGAAGGGGGAGGGGGTTGGGGATGTGAGAGTAGGTGGGGGTTTTGAAAAATATTTTCCTAATTTTTTCTAGGGAAGTCATTTTCCTCCAATTTCAGGAAAATGTGATATCTAGAAAATATTTTCCAAGCTATATTGTGCAACCAAAACATTAGAAAATGGGAAAACATTTTACAAAAATATTTTTTCGTCATACCAAACACACCCATAGACAGTGGCGGACTCACGTGGAGCCGAGCGAGTTCAGCTGAAACCGCTTCAGCAAAAAATAATACTGTGCATACGTATAAATAACGATTAAAGCAGCGTAAATTTTGTATAAATATTTTTATTTGAACCCACTTGACAAGTATTATTTTATGACCAAAGTTATGTGAATTTAAATTGAACCCGCTTGCATAAAATCCCGATTCTGCCACTATCCATGAAGTCTCTACTTTATGTGTATTTTTTTTTAAAAAGATCTCCACATCATGTTGAAAACTCATTCAAACAGCTATATCATGAGTGGTGAAAGTCTTCAATTAGATTATAGCATTACATTGTTTGGTTCCAGCTTAGGGCCGGGTTTCACTTTCATATCAAGAACGTCGACTTGCAATTGCAATATCAAATTTGACTTTTCAACAATTCAAATACTCATTTGAAATATAAACTACAGATTAGTGACAATATTGGAATTTTCAATGATATACAATGACATAATCGTTTTCTAGATGATACATTTCATGAATGGAGATGATAAATTGTCATCCACATGTACGTTGGAGAAATAAAGATTTCATTAAGTTGAAAAAGACTTGATGATCAATTATAATGACATGATATAGAAAAAGGACTCGCACTCATTTACGAAATATTAATTGAATTTGTACACCACACAATGCATTAGTATGTCCATACTTTCCTATTTTAAGGGATGAGGTGTAATTTAATTTGTCCCTACGTGAAAGTAATTTAACCTACATGGACTCCTTAAAATAGAAAATTTTCAACATAAGAGACTATACTTGATGGAAACTAATGCCACTTGTCAATTGTTGTTTGGTCTGAAAAGGCAAACAATCAGACAATGGTTTGGTCTTAGGTTCAATTATATTGTCATTATGAAGCCAAAATTTTCTGTTGGGGAAATGGGGGTTGGGGTTATTACCATTAATTAAATATTTCCTCCGGTCTAAAATAAGTAATTTTTTGGTTGTTTTCATACATATTAAGAAATTCACCTTTTAATATTAATTAACAATGAAATTGACCATATTAACCTTTACTATATCTTTACATAAACACTCCTAACACATACTACAACATTATTTACTCCAAGAGCTAGGAAAAATAATAATTAATTCGTTCTTGAAATATAAAAAAAATACTTATTTTGGACCACAGAGAAAGGTCAAAAAATCACTTTTATTGTGGACCAGAGGGAGTATTACTTTAACACCTTTTAATAAAAATTTCTTGATTATTTACCAATATAATGACTTCTTTGAATTAATCCATCCAAGATTTACTTTCAAATCGTAGTCCACTGAATACAGTTTCTGATATTGGTTCGATCAGAGGATATACTTAAATATAGAACAGTGGACATGTTGAGATTTATAAAGGAACTTGTTGACTATAGATATAGAAAGTTAGAAGCTCCTACTTTTAATTTATTCTTCTTTTTTTAACATGATCAGAGATAGCTGACAAAGAAGATATATATATTTTATACACAAAGTCAAAACACTCTTCACGCGGATCAACTGCATGTAGCATACAGAAAGATGGCAGCCCATCACTCCATATACTAATCACATTCCCAAGTGATGAGGCGATTCAAAATTTGAAATTTATGAGTTTTGAATTTATTACTAGTTATTCATATATTTATTTTAGTTATTAGATTCACAATTAAATATTTATATGTATTTAATGAATTTTATGATACAAATAGAGGATCTAAGCAAATGACTAGAATTCTCAATGAAGGCAAAGGTATAAAACTTAATCAAGATGACACAAATTGATTAGTTATAAATTACATCCAGGTCTAAAATATATCCTTTATTGTATATATGGTTGATAAATGCTTATTCTATATCGTGTAAGTATATTTGGAAACTAATCAGTAGCAATATTAGTATTAAACTATCATTACTATGCTATACAAGAGTAAATGACATTACCAGTAGAGCATGCATAGACAACACCATTATCTTTCTTTTTTCTTTTGGTTTCTCATACAGTGGTTGATGACCGGTACCCACATTGAGGTACGATTAATTCAAATTTACATAGCATAAGATCAATTAAAAGGGAGGTGCTCCGTACCAGAATTTCTTCCTATTATTATACACACAGAATAAGTTTGTACATGTTGTCATAACAAAATAACGGTTGTAGAAATAATCTAAGTTCACTAATTAAATTAAACTTTTGAATTTTGCCTCCCACAAGAAAAATGATACCTTACTCGTGAAGCTATATACTTACAACCATTAGTATTTGAAATGACCCACCAACAAGAATATTGATGAAAAAAAGCTGGCTTTGACAGTTCCCAATCGCATGATATTTGGCATATACTGTCTATTTAGCCAATGGTGCAAAATGCAGTAATATAACAAGTTGTTCGATTTTTATGGGAATTTAATTTACCAACATTTTTATGGTATAATTTAAAAATTGTAGTGGATGTACATTACTCAGCTATGCTTAATAAGAGATCTCCATTTCGAGCTTGGAATTTCTTTTTCTTTTTTTAAAATAATGAGTGAAAGCGCTTTTTACTGTAAAAAATCTTACTCGATGCGACTTCGAATTAATTGGAACAAAAAAAAAGGAATTTACGGACACGGAAGAATTTAGTAAAAGTGCATTTATTATGAGCACCAACACAATACAGCTATATTTTCTTCAGTTGTAAGGCACTTGGCATGTGATCTATCTGACCATTATATGCTTCTAGTAATGCCTACACCTACTGCTATTTAATCTTTTCCTTCTTTATAATTTTAGCTGCAGAGTACGAATTTAGCTGGCTTTTTTTCTTTGAAGATTAAACAAGAAAAACTTGGTTGTTGTGTATTGAATGGTTGGTTTAATTACCATATGTTGTTTCTTATTATTTAGCTGTTAGTATCTTTTTGGTTTAGATCAGCAGTAAATTAGCCGGCCAATTATAACACAGTTTACCAGCTCAGACTGGCAGTTGAAGTATTTATATCTTATTCAACAAAATACTACTTAGTAGTATGGTTTTTACCAAGGGAAAATATCTACTACTATTATATAGACTGAAAATATTTTTTTCCTGACAAATCAAGAATATTACACCAATGAAAAAGCATAAAAAGGAAAAAGAACAATTTTATAACATAAACACAGAGAAACATAGATCCAATAATAATATTTCTAAAATATATTTACAATAGTAGCTGTTAGTACATTTTTCTTCCTAAAATAATAATGGTAGCCTAAACCATCATCTAACAAATTAAATAATAAACCCGGAGACAAAAAAGAATAACTAGCTCAAAAATTACTTAGCTGCAATACACACTATATTTTACTAATATGGACTTGGGCCTGATTCAATCCAAAAACTAGCGCATGAGCCGATAATTGTCCAAGACCATATAATAAGGTTACGCATCATTCTCTGTGAGACTGAAACACGATATTAGTTTCATCTGTAAGAGCGGAGAATGGCACCACAGAATGTACAGACAATAGCTTTCCAGTTTTTCCAGTAAAAAGGTACAAAGCAAAACCTAGTAGCAGTTTTCATATCAGCAACACTTGCTCCACCACCGCACCGGGAACATGTTCCGGCCGCTGGTTTGCTTTTACACACCTGCTTTGTTTGATCAACTAGAAAACAGAAGCAAACCATTTTTTTTGTCGCTCTTATAGAAATTAATGTTTAGAACAGAGAGAAATTGAGTGTGGTATTTGGGGGAGTTAGATGTTTTTGTGGTGAGGTTATATTACTGGGAAAAGTTGAAGGTATTTATAGGCGAGGAAGCAACAGTAAAAGTTTAAGCAGAGACAGTTGGGGCATCACTATGGCACACTGCTGACTTTTCATCTAGAAGACAGAAGCAATAAGGATAATATTTTTTTATTCTTTGGTCAACATATATCTCGTTATGTTTTTTCTTTTTTCTTTTTCATGTTCGAATAATGAAAACCTTCTTCATTTTCCATTTTTTTTTTGTTTCTTTGTTTTGGTTATTCGGATGATACAAATTCTTATCATAGTCACAAGTTAGCTCGGTGGCCACTAAGTTCTCGTTATGCATCAAATTCGAAAACAAGCATGAAATCATAAATATTATTGAGTCTATTGTATGCAATTTTCTGTACTTAGTTTTTATAATAGATTATTGTTATAATTTGAACCGTAATATTATAATCACACAATAACAATTTTTATCTTAATTGTTGGTAAGGCTTCCTTTCACAAAATTTTACCATAGTGATAGACTAGTAACATTCATGTATATTCCACCCCTTGTTAATTCCCCCCTTCTCGCATTCATTAGCTCGCTTTTTTGATATGCGGAAAAGTAAGCGGCAAAATGAATTCTTCTTTGACAGTGATTCTTTCATATACCTTTTCAAATTATTAATTATTGTGAGTTATAATAATTTTTACATAGTTTTCAAATATATATATTTTTGAAATAAAATTAAAAAAATTATGTTAAAATTTACGGTAAAAATAAAATTTAAAAGTGTTACATAAATGGCGAGAAAGTAATAATTTCGAAAACCAAGGAGGACGAGAATTTCAATTGATTGGACCAAGGATTATGGTAAGTGAAATACAGTTGAGATTATAGAGATCTTAACCATTGGAAGAAACAGGCCAAGAAATCTGTGCCGTACAAGTAGACCTATTTGTCTACTGCATTAAATTTGAACAGCAGACGGCTGACGGTATTGAACTGGATTTAGGTTGGCAATTCTCCCTCTTGAGTCTGCATCAGCCAATTAATACCCATGTTTTTTTTCCACTTGGTATCTAGTATTTGCATTGGTGTCCGACTATATTTGGATTTGTGCCGCATAGGACCCCATTCGTAGGGAAGTACTCCCTATCAAGGATTTTTCCATACCCAAGGTTCGAACTCGAGACTTCTGGTTAAGGGAAGAACAATCTTATACACGACACCATATTCTTCGGTGGTAATAACCATGTTGCTTTGTGATAACATTCAGAAGCAAACACTCTTCAATCTTTGGTCTCAAATAGTTCGATGGCAATTGGCATTCTTAACTAGGAGCATGAAACATTCTGTCATGTTATTTTTAGTTTCTGTTTTAAATCAGTGGAACTTCAATAAAAAATTTACAAAAAATTTATGTCTTTAAAAATAATATAAGAGTAATAAATTTTGACAAAAATAAGATGTTTGATAAGTCAAAATTCTGAATCGAAATTGTTTTTGACCAAAATGTTGAAAAGAAAAAGCAGTTCAATATCTTAACATATTCTTGAACAACAAAGACAAATATTTTATTAATATTTTGAAAAACACATTTTTTAAAGAAAGGTTCAACATCTTTAAATATTCTCGAAAAAAGGTAGAGATGTCATTTATTATACAACAAGCTTATCAAATTTTTCGCAAACCTAAATAAATGGTTAATGCATTTTTTCATTAGTAGTTTAATCTTTCAGATAACTATTCGTATAACTCAACTTGGTCACAGTGTCACCATATTAAATATATTTCAAAAAAGGACCAAACATGCAAGGCAGAATATATATTACAGACAGGGGCAGTTCATCCGCAACGGTTCCCGTGAACCCAGTAGCTTTAGTGTAGAACCTGTATTTGTATTGAAAAATCCATTAAATGTGTATAAGAATATTTAGCTTGGAACCCACTTCATTCATCTATTTAGTATTGTATATTAACTTGAAATTTTTGTAGGAACCCATAAACCTAAAATCCGAGATCCGCCTCTCAAATAATATTAAATACAGTATGTAATTTCTCTCATTAACTTATACTTTTAAATGAGACTATCTACTCTTCAGTTCGATCTAGAGACTATAATTACCTAATAAACAAAGAAATAACACCTAAAATGTGGAAGGAAACTGGGATAAGATGGAAACATATTCATCTATAGAAATTTCCGTTTAAAAAGTGAAACATCTAGTGAGGTGAATGTGGGTGTGAATATATGTTAATATAATATAAATAAATTCTGAAATTAGCCGATATTACTTTGTTTAAGAAGAGCGGTCGTTCTCAATCTTGATGTCTGTTGACTCCTCGACCTAGCTCTTCTTCTCTTATCAATCATTTCGACCTTGAATGTGTCTTCTGCTGCTGTAGCCATACTAGTGACACATGATCTGAATACAACTACGACAATTTTTGGCCTATTCACTTTCTTCCTCTCGACATCCTTTTGACTGTCTTCAGGCAGTTAACTAAATTTCCATTTCGACCAGATTTTTGGTACATGATTTCTATTCCATTGATAGAAATGGACAAACCACCCGCCATACAATTTAAGCAATGTTTTGACACCACCAAATAGTTAGGTGCCGACGAGCCCTTTTACAAGTACTAATTTTGTCCCACAATATTATACGGTGGTAATACTGAAACATTTCTGATATATAATTTTTATTTCACAATTAGAGAAATCATCGTCTAATTTACACAGAACGTAGATGTCGGCTTAATACACCAGACCCTGCTAGTATGATTTTTGAAAAATCAAGCATTTCTTAAACTACGACTTCTAATTTTGAAAAAGACGATCCATATATTCCACACTATAATTTACTTAACTCTAAATATGCGTACATTTATTTTTAAAATGTGGAATTTCGTAGCCAAAAAATTAATGTGATTCTCCGTTAATCAGATTCAGCTCACACGAGGAACAGAAAAGATTTCTTTCTATTCAAATGCATAGGAGTCATGGCTTGTTCCCCAATCAGTTTACATTTGGAAATGTGCTGCTCCTCTAGGTAATTATTGAGACAAGTAAACAAATATCATGCTAATTAAAGTTGTAACTGGTGGCTTTTGTGGGAATGTGGTTGTTCAAAATGTTTAATCAGTACAACTCAACCCTTGTTTCAATATAACAAAGTCCCTCTCTTTCTGAGGTTTAAAACAGAAGTACAACTCACTTACCATAAATTCAAAAGCTACTGGCTGATTGGATACATCATCATTACCTCTTTTATCACTATAACAAAATCCAACATCTTACGAGCAAGAGAAATACATGTTAAAAACTGCTGCCAACTTCTTGGAGTGCTACACTGCGTAACCTGTCTGATTCCGTAGGATTGCAGAGAGGAAAAACTGCAATGTGCAAACAAGTGCTGCAAACTTCTTAATAGTTTGATGAAGTAAACTGTACCCGTGGTGTACTGTTTAGTTCGGGAAGGGAAGAAAACTTCCCCAGAAAAGCACCCTCATTCCGTATGAAAGTCTCTACAGATTCTTTTGGGCACCTATACATGATCCAAAAGGCATGGATCTTATCTAGCACAAACCTAACTTTCCCCAAAGAGCCTTTTTCTTCCCTTTTCAACTTCATCATACTTTACAGCTCGACGAACCAAGAGAGGCAACTTCTCTGTATCGCAATAGCTGTCAATTGGTATTCGTGTACCATGTTTTCAGAGAAAATATACTTGGACATTTCCTATGTACAAAGTTTACCAACAGAAGCTACTCAGCTCAAATTACATAAGATATGTCGTGAATGCTACTGAGCATGATGTCCGGCTGGTTTTATCAACCTTCAGAGTCTTCACCTTCACCACCTTGAGAATCTTCAGCCACACCGTCTTCAGGTTCAGAGTCTGCAAGCTGCTTCACATCTAAATTAAGTGACATTTCCTGACTAACCAAATCAGCAAGGTCAAACCTACCTGCATTTCCATAGGCATCTATGATTGCCTCATATAATGATTCATTGGGCTCAATGAGTCCATATTTTAACTGGCCATATATCCGCTTTATACCTTCAACCATGCCAGCTTTCCCATAGCAACCTACAAGATTAACAAATGTGACAATATCTGGTTCCAGTCCTTCATCTTGCATTCTCATGAATATTTTTAGTGCTTCATCAATCTGCCCTGAAGCTCCATATGCATAAATCGCAACATTGTAAGCAAAGGGATGAAGCCCCAATCCTGGTTGTGTGATGATATTGCAGGACTCAATTGCAAACGCGTGCAAGCCCACTGCAGAGAAAACAGAGATTATCACAGCTTGTCTCGCGTAAGGTTTACCTTCTCGGTAAGACAACTCAAGCTGTCTAACTGCCTCTGCTGAGAAACCTCCCTTTTTCAATATTGTGAATAAAACTTTAAATGTGCCCCCATCTGGCAGAAGCTTCCTGTTAATAACCATTTCATGCAGCAGTTCGGCGCATTCAACAAGCTGCCCGTTTGTGGCATAGCATGCCATTACCTTATTGAATGTCACGCAATCTCTTAGAAGTCCAGACTGCTTCATGTCCTCTGCTATCTCAATGGCTTCATCGAGCATACCCATGTTCTTGTATGCATAAATCAAAGTTGCGAAAGTAACACCATCGGCCTGGCCTCTCTCCCTCAAGTAATTAAATATCAATTTTGCTTCAGACAGCATTCCAAAGTCCGCGTAGAGATTGAGCATACTGTTGGATGCAATGATATCCGGACCTCCATCAAAGTTCTTTATCTGCTCATACAGTGCTTTTGCTCCCTCTACTGACCCGAGCTTACCATAAGCCTTAATCATTGAAGTCAATATTATTTGATTAGCTTGAAGGCCAGAGTCTTTCATGACATGGAAATAACGCATAGCTTCTTCAAATTTACCTGCTTCAGCAACCCCATCAATTAAAGTTCCATAAACAACTTCATTTGGTTTTACACCTGCTTTCGACATTTCATCGAAGACGTCAACAGCATCAGAAATCCTATTCATGCGCACATAACTAGCAATTAGTGCAGAGAAGGTAGAACATGAAGGTTTAAATCTCAATCCTTGCATTTCGGCTAAGAGCTCTCTGGCTTGGTCAACCAAATCACCCCCAGAGAACATCTGGATTAGAGAGTGATAAGTGCATTGATCAGGCCATGCCCCTTGGCTTTTCATTCCTTTGAAGAGTGAGAAAGCTTTATCATACAGCTTTGCGATGCCATATGCTTTGATCATGACATTATACTCTACAACTTCTTTCTTTGGAATAAACTTCTTGTCTCTCCTATCAAAGAACACATCTTCTGCTTCAATCCAGAGTCCCTTATCGGCATATGCATCAATGATGGCAGCATAAGCTACTGACGAGAACCCACTATTCAGTTGGCACTTGTCAAAAAGCACCTTCGCACGGTCAATCAACCCTTCATTGATGTACATTCTCATAATGACAGGAAGAGAGTGTTCATCTATATACATACCTAAACTTTCAATTTCACTAATCACATCTTCAACCTCCTGAATCATATTTTGTTTGCATAGTATTTGAATTATTGCCCTACAAGTCACAGCATCAGGGAAGAGTCCTGTCCCCCTTATCTTTCTGTACCACTCAAGAGCCCTATCAATCTTACCCGCATTAGCATAAAGAGACAGGAAGATGTTGTATGTTTTCGTGTCAGGAGATATCCCTCTTTCCTCCATCTTGTTCAGCAGAGCTTCCGCCTCTTCCAAGTGACCATGACTTCCACAAATAAAGATCATAGTATTGAAGGTAATGGCGTCCAAGGCCACCCCTGACTTCAACATCTCATTAAATATATTCGCAGCGTCCTGCAAGCGACCAGCCTTCCCGTACAAATCAATCAGAGTATTGTAGGTGGCGGTCATTCGAGGTTTCTTACCAGTGTTCTCAACTTCTGAAAGACCTAAAACTCTAGAAGGATTCCTCCCTCCTGTCCTGAAAAGCTCGGTCAACAAAAACTGCTTCAAACTGAAAGGTTCAGAGTCGTCTATAGAATCCAACTCAAGATCATCCATTTCAATCTTTCCAATACACCAATCCTTGTAGAACCTATCTGCTCTATCATACTCTCCTGCATCCTTCAAAACCTTAACAACCGTATTCATTGTAACCTCATCCGGGAAAATTCCCCTCAACTTCATATGCTTAATCCATAAAAGCGCCTCTTTTACCAACCCTGCTTTCCCATAAACATCAACAAGCATACCATAGGTATTATTTGTCGGAAAAACACTATTCTTTGCCATTTCAATCCAACAAAGTCTCAATTCATCCCATTTCTTAGCTCTACCTAGTGCCCTAAGTATGACATTATAGTGAATTACATTCGGAACATAATCTTTCTGCGATTTCATCCACGCAAATACCCTAAGAGCTTTTTCCCAACTACTCTGTTCTTTGAGAATCACAGTCTGCTCTTTAGGACTAAGCTTCCCATAATACAAATCAAGGGTTTTCTCAACATCACTTTCTGTTCTTAAAGAACGCAAAATTGAAGGTAAAATACCTCCATACCCCTTTCTTTTACCATTAATAACCGTTCGTGAAGGTAAAGCTTCAGCCTTTGAATGACACTGAAGCTTAAACCCAACAAAAACCCTATCTTTTTGAGGTTTTTGCTTCTGGGGTTGCAAAATCTTTACATTTCTGTGTAAAGGGTGGTCAATTTCGGATGTAGGTTGAAATTTAAAGCTTTGTCTTTTGACAGAACAGTGTTTAATGGTGTGTACGTTAAACCCTAGAAAAACCCTAGAATTGAAATGAGAATTAAGGTTTTGAGGCTTACACTGTGAAGAAATAGGTTGAGCTTGAAGTGGGTTGTGGAAAGTTTCATAGGTTGTTGTTGCTCCTTGTCCAATCTCCATGGAAGTGTATGTCTGTAGCATCATATTTCCTTGTGTTACAGTTAAACAAGAAAATGAACAATTTTAACTGTAACAGCTGGAATATATATAGGCTGCCGGCCAGAAATAGAACATAAGAAAGGGAAGATATTTCAGAACTTGGGAAGAGGAAATTGCCTCCTTTTTTCTAATTTTAAATTAATCATCAATTTATTGGTCGAACTAATTTAAATTCACATTATATAAGATTCATTTACAAGGTGAAAGACATCTAATATTCTCTGATAAGAATATTCATGAAAAACACACCGTTTTGTTGGTCTTTTCTGGACTCGGCCTATATTGAGGTCAACCATTGGGTCGGTCCATTTAGGTTGTCTTCGTCAGCACGGACTTCGGCGCAATAGGCATTGTGTATTTCATCCCAAGTGGTTGGGGGATATTTCATAAGCCAACTCAACAACTTTCTGGTTGCCCCGAACCGTTTCTGTTCAACCTATATTGGAAAGTCGCTACAGTCATGCCTTCTGATATATTTGGTAAGGTCATCCTTACACGGTTGAATCGAGTGGGGAAGTCCCTTCGTCCTTCTCTAGGTGATTTTTTGATGGCAAATATATCATTCACTCTTGCCTTCGCCTTTTTAGTTCCAGCATGGGCCGTTACAAACTTGTCGGCCATCTCTTCAAATGCTTCAATGGAGCACGCGAGCAGCTGTGAATACCAAGTTAATGCGCCCTCGATGAGGGTTTCGCCAAACTTTTTCAACGGGGTGGAGGATGCTTGTTCTTTGGCGAGATCATTTTCCTTTACCGCGATGACATAGTGAGTCAAATGATCTTTAGGGTCATTCGTATTGTCGTATATTTTTAGTTACGACGACATTTTGAAGGTCTTGGGTATAGCATGCGGGGCGGCTTCATCATTGTAGGGTTGTTCAATGAACCGACCAGCATCTCTTTTTGATAAGAGTTTTGGGGCGCCCGGTATTGTGTCTACCCTTTCTTGATGCTCTTTCATTTGGTCTCGAAGCATTTTGTTTTCGTTTTCCATTTCTTCCATCTTCCTCAAAATGGTCGTGGGGGTGTCGTCTCCTGCATTACTGACATTGTGAGTGATACCTATTATTGGAGGTAGGGTTGTGCACGGATCGGATTTAGCATATTTCGGATTCTAGAAAATGCAATCCGAATCCAATTCGAATTATATCGGATCAGATTCGGATTTTAAAGTTTGGATCGGATCGGATTTCGGATAGTTATTATGTTTCAAAGTTGCAAACTAATATGTATATTTTCTTAGTAAAAGAGGCAATGCATTAAGAAAAATTCATGTTTATACAATTATGAGAGTACTATGGTGCCAATATAGCTAAATATAGCAATTGTAAAGGTAATAACTTGGAGGAAGATGTAAAGAAAGTACTGACTATCCGAAATTAAAGTGTAGTATTTATACATTACCAAATAATTTCGGATTTCGGATCGGATCGGATTAAAGTATACCAATCTGAATCCGATCCGAAATCCGAAATCCGAAATTTTAATAAACACAATCCGATATCCGATCCAATCCGAAATCTGAAATTGAATGGATCGGTTCGGATTTCGGATATCCGATCCAAATGAACAACACTAATTGGAGGGATAGTTAATGACAATAATTTTAGATATATAATCGATTTATATGAACAATGTAAAGCAACGTTGAAAGAAGGTTAAATGCAATGTGCATTTAATGTTTCAAGATCAATAATGAAAGGGGAGTATCATGCAATAAATAACAATAAATGGCATTAAAGTAAATAAGGAGAATGATCCACCCAATATTGAATTAGGTGGATGATTTCTTCTTCTGACAATGATGAATGATAGACAAATACTAGAATATTGGGACCTTCCTTGGATCTGATAGAAAAAGTGTGGAATAATCGGCAATAGAATCTCTTTAGAAAGGTAATGTTTGTATGTCGCCGCGGTAAAGGGAAACGATCTCGCCAAAGAACAAGTATCCTCCATCCTGTTGAAATTTTTTGTCGAAACCCTCACTGGGGACGCATTAACTTGGTATTCACAAATGCTCGCGCGCTCCATTGAACCATTTAAAGAGATGGCCGACAAGTTTGTAACGGCCCATGTCGGAGCTAAAAAGGCGGAGACAAGAGTGAATGATATATTTGACATCAAACAATCACCTGGAGAAGGACTGAGGGACTTCCTCGCTCGATTCAACCATGTAAGGATGACCTTACCAAATATATCAGAAGGTATGACTGTAGAAGCTTTCTAAAATGGGTTGAACAGAAACGGTTCGGGGCGACCAGAAAGTTGTTGAGTCGGCTTATGAAATATCCCCCAACCACTTGGGATGAAATACACAATGCCTATTGTGCCAAAGTCCGTGCTGACGAAGATAACCTAAATGGACCGACCCAATGGTTGACCTCAGTACAGGCCAAGTCCAGGAAAGACCAAAGAAACGATGCCAGAAGGGATCTAGCAGTTCCACGAGCCAACCGAGAAAGGAATTAGCCATATATCAGGGGCGCCATCATGCCACCCTCACATCACGAAGAAAGTCCATCTTGGCCAAGGAAAAGGACTCACCGGAGCAAGAAAGGTATGCCCCATTTACTATCCGCTCACAATTTTTGTGTCTCGCCTTCAGAAATAGTCTACGCGTTGGAGAATCTCGGCCCAAAAGTGAAGTGGCCACAAAAGATGAGGTCTAGCCCAAGCACCAGGAAGTCAAATGCCCTCTGCGAATTCCACCAGGAACGAGGTCATAAAACAGAGGACTGCATCGCTCTAAGGCAGGAGGTCATGGACTTGCTTCACCAAGGACACTTGAAAGAGTTGTTGAGCGACCCAAGAAGGGACAACTTCGCCCGAGGATGTGAACAACACCAGGGGCCGCAAAAAAAACCTTCACTAACTCGCACCATTCAAATGATAATCGTAGGCGGCGACGGTGCATCGATTAATAGCGTAAAGTTCACCACAACCCACAAACTCAAACAGTCGATCACTCATGAACGGTACAACGAAGTCGATGAAAGTATCATCTTTGATAAGTCAGATACCCACGATTTGGTTTTCCCTCACTATGATGCTCTCGTTATCACTTTACGAATATTAGATACAGATATAAAACACATTATGGTAGACAATGGGAGCGGTGCGTTGATTATCCACCCTCGAGTACTTGCACCGATGAAACTCGAGGATAAGATAGTACCCCAATGCATCACGCTAACTGGTTTTAACAATGCATTTGAACGAACATCTGGAGAAATCACACTCCCCGTCCTGGCCGACGACGTCACTCTAGAAACCACATTCCACATCATGGACCAGGACACGACGTATAACTCCATAATAGGCCGACCTTGGGTACACGCCATGAAGGCCATACCCTCCATCTTGTACCAGGTTATCGAATTTCCCACCCCGTGGGGAGTGTTCAACATACGAGGAGAACAACGCACGTCCCGAGAATGATATCGCATTGCCCAGGACTGCACATACACCCAACAAATGAAGGTCAAAGTAAAAGAGGCATAACAATTAACAGGGTCGGGGTTGAGAAGTGATGAAAGAGCGGACGTCATCAGAGACCCCGAAAAAATAGAGGCCACGGTATCAACCGTAGAAGTCCTCGACCCCGTCCAACTTGATGATAATGACCACAGCAAGAAAGCCTATATCGGTTGCAAGCTTCAGGAACCACGTAAATTCTGTCACTTAACTAATAACGAAGACTTATTTGCTTTTTGCCATGCAGATATGCCAGGTATCCCGAAGGAGGACGCGGCACACAAGTTGAACGTCGACCCATTTTACCCCCGGTAAGGCAAGTTAGGCGGAAGTTCAATTCCGCAATAAATGATGTAGTCCGCAAGGAAGTTGAAAAGTTGTTGGAAAAAGGCTCCATCAGGGAATCAAAATACCCCTAATGGGTCGCCAGAGGGTCATGGTAAAAAAAGAAGAACGGAAAATGGTAGATGTACGTAGAATTCACAGATTTGAACAAAGCATGCCCAAAAGACTCATTCCCGCTACCCTATATCGACCAGCTCATTGACGCAACAGCCGGGCACGAACTGCCGAGCTTCTTAGATGCATACTCGGGTTGTAACCAGATCCTCATGGAAGAGGAGGACCAGGAGAACACCACTTTCATCACCTGTTGGCCCATGTCACTGAATGGGTTTTGAAGATTGACAAAAGGTGTCAAGTTGAACCAGGTCCATCATAGCATACACATCTGAATGAAGCAGTTGGAACAAGAATCGTACAAGTCTAGGAGATATCAGTGATTGATGAGTATCAAAGAACTAAGAAAATGTCTCCTAATACGAAAAGGTTGCAAATTGATAGAGATGACAGAAGTTGATTTCAGCTATGACAGAAATAGAGGAAGGAAGTTGAGTTACAATCAAACTCGTTTACCAAGGAAGAGTTGGATCAGAATTGAATCATGGACTCAACAAACGGACNTATCGTTGATGTATTGAGTCTAGTTGATTGTAGTAGTGTTTCAATATTGTATCTTATCAGCTTTCATAGAAGCAATTGTAATAGGTACACATTGTTCAAGTTAGAGTTAGCTTGAAATCTGTAGAAATTAGCTAGAGGCTAGTTGATACAAAGAGGATTAGAGTTAGTCCTAGGATTACAAAAGAGTTTATTTTGTAAGTCCGTTTGGCTCAGAGTTTTTAGTGAAGAGTTTGAGCAAATCCTACTGAGGAGTAGGTCGTGGTTTTTTCACCTTTTGAGCCAGGTGTTTTCCACGTAAAAATCTCTGTGTCTTTACTATTACTGCTTAATTATTCCGCAAATAGTAGTAAGTAGTAGATTAAGAAGAACCAGGTTCTTCTTATTAGACAGCACTCGAAAATTGGGTACTGCACAATTAACTTATAATATTGTGTAGTATTGAAGTCTAAAACAACAATTGGTATCAGAGCAGGTTATCCTTGAAGAGGCTAACACCTAGGAAAAGATCAAGATGAGTGCACCACCTGGGAACTGGGAAGGTCAATCAACTGCAAGGCCACCACTCTTCAACGGCCAGTACTATTCTTGGTGGAAGAATAGAATGAAAGATCACCTTATTGGAGAGGACTATGAACTCCGGGACATAGTCACTGATGGACCGCTTGCAATAATGAAGAAAACTGCTGAAGGAGTAGATGTGCCTAAGACTAGGGCTGACTTCACAGTTGAGGATCTGAAGAAATGGGAGAAGAATGCCAAGGCCAAGAAGTGGCTAGTGTGTGGACTAGGCCCAGATGAATACAGCAGAATCCAAAGCTGCACCACTGCCAAGGAAATCTGATTGGGATACTCTACAAGTGGCTCATGAAGGAACAACTCAAGTAAAGAGATCTAGAGGTACATTGCTATACTCTCAGTATGAAAACTTCACTATGAAGGAAGGTGAAACAATTCAGGAGATGTACACAAGGTTCACAACCTTGACTAATGAACTCAAGTCTCTTGGAAGAGTCATCCTTGAAGAAGACAAGGTTGAGAAGATTTTGACAAGGGTTCTGCCTATCTCCTGGGAAAGCAAGATAACTGCCATCCAGGAATCCAAAAATATGGCAACCCTTAGACTAGATGAGTTGATTGGCAACCTTACTGCTTATGAACTCAGAAGGCAGACCATGAAAATGGATGCCCCAAAGAAGGAAAAAAGTCTAGCACTAAGGATTACAAAGGGAGCAGATCTGGAGGATGATGAGATGGCCGTGATCACCAAAGAATTCAGAAACTTTCTCATGAGGAAGAAAGGCATCTCTAGAGGAGGAAACTTCAACAAGGCAAAGGCTCCTGAAAGGCCAGCTAATGAGGGATGCTACAAGTGTGGAAAAACTGATCATCTCATCAAGAACTGCCCCCAGTGGCAAGTAGAATGGAGGAAGGAGAGGAATGAAAGAAAGAACAGGAAGAAGGAACTGGTCCAACCCAAGAAAACTACTACAAAGGCTATGG